>OMKZ01051307.1:0-19204 GCA_900302535.1 Neoniphon sammara | reverse complement strand
AAACACACACACACACACACACACACACACACACACACACACACACAAGACAAGGAGTAAATTGTTGCTGAGTGTATGTTTCCCATCACATGCAGTCACAAGGTTTTCACTGTGGGACCCATTAGCTGTGTATGAAGAGGCACACCACTGCAGTTTTCAATTAATTCACTTTCTATACATATTTATTGTTTTTCCACCCTGCACATATGTATAATGAAGTAGAAACATTTTTTTGTGTGTTGTGGTGCTGATGAGGCGTGGAGAGATGTGCCACTTTACATAGCTACGTGACCTAAACTGAGTCTAAATTTGATTTTGTAGTTTTTGGCGTTGTAATGGAGAGCAAAGAGAGAAATATAGCTGGAACTTTATTCGGAAGCTGTATAAAATCGTTATTAAAAAAGCAGTCACATTTTCTCAATAATATCTTATCAGTCATCAGCAATTGCTCCGGTTCTCTCCAGAAATTAAGATGAAATGAGTATGAAGAGTTTTTTAGTGATAAAGGATACTGAAGACCAAATTGCAGCCCCAAACTCATTTTGCACACCTTTCCCTGGCTGACAAATCCCTACATCCTAATTTATTAGTAAGTAGCATTGCAAATATGCAAAAATTTAGTATTTTAATGGAGCGAGAACACATAAATCAGCGCTTTTCTGAAAATAAAGTTGCCTTTCGTTGACAGCAGTGGCTGTTGGACGCTGTGGCTCTGTGACCTCTGACAACGCAGGACGAAACGCTGCAGCAAGACAACATGGTGCACAGTTTAGATGTTGCACAGCAGATACTGAGATTATTCCACCAGAAAACAAACAAACAACAACAACAACAACAACAACAAAAACCTCTGCTGGAAAGACTTAGGAGATAACATCAAATCGGTATTAAGCTACACAGACTGATAGCGAGGCCATGGATAAAATATTTAGCTGGCTTTCCAAATCAGCCTTTTTCTCCTCTTTCTCGTTCTCTCTCTCTCTCTCTCTGTCCATGTGTGTGTGTCTCCCCCCAATCCTAAGCATATCTGTTTGCTGTGGAAAACAGGGTCAAGCGAATGTGTGTGTATCTGTGTGTCTGTGTGTGTGTGTCTGTCTGTGTGTGTGTGTGTGAAAGAAAGAAAGAGAGTGAGCAAGCGAGCGAGCACAAGCACATGATGGGCAGATAAAGGCTTGTCTGTGTCTGAGGGAGAAGAGAGAGAGGAGGATGAGAGGAGGAGGAGGAGGAGGAGGAGGCGGCAGCGTGATAAAGGGGCCTCTATGCTGAATGAGGGAGTCGGGCTCTATAGAGGCTCCCATGGCGGACAGAAACAAGGCATTTAGTCTGTAAAGCCATAATAGGCTCTTATAATGATGCTACTATAGGCAGGAGAGAGAAAAAATGACAGGGTCTTGTTTTGAGGAATGTCTGTAGTGTAATGAGTGCATGGGATGTTGGGAAGAAATGTATAGTTCGACCTGAGTGGAGATAGGACAGAAAAAATGTGTGGATTATGATGGATTATATGGAAACGCCTATAGGTTGGCTTGATTCGGAGAAACACGTGAAGTTTGAATTAGATAGAGCTGGGAAAAGTGGCTGTAGTCTGGATTATGATGGATTATATGGAGGGGAAATACCTATAGGTTGGTTTACGTTGGGTTGATTGGGAAAAATGTAGATTGAATTGGATGGAATTGGGAAAAAGTGGCTGTAGTCTGGATTATGATGGATTATACGGAGGGGAAAATGCCTAAAGGTTGGTTTAGGTTGGGTTGATTGAGAAAGACAGTTTGAATTGGATGGAGTTAGGAAAAAGTGGGTGTAGCCTGGATTATGGTTTATATGGAAATGCCTACGGGTCGGCTTGATTGGGAAAAACACAAAGTTTGAATTAGATGCAGCTGGAAAAAGTGGCTTTTGCCTGGATTATGGTGGATTATATGGGGGAAAAGATGTGTACGTGGCTGAAGAAAATGGGTGTAGTTTGAATTGCATGGAGATATGTTGCAAAAAATTTGTGGATTATGATGCATTGTATGGAAATGCCTATAGGTTGGCTTGATTGGGAAAACACATGAAGTTTGAATTAGATGGAGCAGGAAAAAGTGGCTGTAGTTTGGATTATGATGGATTATATGAAGGAAAGGTGTGTACACGTTTGAATAGAATGGGTGTAGTTTCATATGAATGGAGAAATGTTGGAAAAGTGAGTACACGATGGATTATATGTAGGGATGGATATTCACAATACAATACATATCACAATACATGTGTCATGATACGATCTGTATAACGATACAACAGCTTGAACATTTTAAAATACAAACTACTAATAAACCTACTAATAAAATATGCAACATTGTCTGATAAATCACAAATAGACTCAAAATGATTTAGTTCAAAATTCCCATTCCACTTTATTAAAACAGCACAATGCACTTACTTAGCACAGCGCAGTGCAATGTAGATCATAACATCCTATGAAAATGAAGTGCATAAACAATACGTATCAGTACAAGAGGCCAGAGAATTGATACATTATTGTGTAAAATAATATTGCAATACTCAGCTGTAATATATGAAAGGGAAACGACTAGGTTGTCTTAGGTTGGATTGATGTGGCTGTGGTTTGGATTGTTGCAGATTATTGGGAGAAAAAGTATGAATGGTTGGACTGGTTGGCTTGGGTAATATTGGAGGGAATGGGGTAGTTTGAATTGGATGGTGGTATGTTTGATGGATGTATGTATGGTGGATTATATTGTGGGGGAATGCACCTGCAGGTTGATTTAAATGGAAAAAATGTATTAGATTGTGCTGTTTGGGGAAAAATGAATGGTATGAATTGGATTGATATGTTTGTAGTCTGCAAAATGGCTATAAATTAGTTTAGGTTGAGTTGACTGGGAAAAACAAAGTTTGACTTGGATGAAGATGGAAAAAAGCAGCAGTGGTCTGGATTATGATGGATTATTGAGAAGAGATGCTATGCATGGTTTGGTTGGGTAGCAAGAGTATGGAGTTACACTGGAAAAATAAGTGATTCTAGTTTGGATGGATGATGATGGATATGATGGATTATATAGACACGTGTGTGTAAACACCTGTAGGCTGATTGAGAAAAACAGCTGAAGTTTGAATTGGATTGGATGTGTGGGAGTTAGGCTGTTAAAAAAATGCAGAGTTTGGATTAGATTGTACTGTGGATGGAATTTAAAGTTTGAATTGGACGGAGTTATGTTGGAAAGGTGGCTGTGGTTTGGATTACAGTGGATTAGTGAGAGGAATATGCTGTGTGTGGTTGGATGATTGGGGGAAAACGGCTGTAGGTTGATTTAGGCTGGGTTGGTTTGGGTAAAACAAATTGGATTCAGTTACACTGGAAAAACAAGTGGCTGCAGTTCAGATTATGATGGATTATATTGAGGAAAGAATGTATTGTTGGAGAGAAAAAAATAGATTAAGATTAATTTAGATTGCACTGTTGGGGAAAAAGTACCAAAATTCACTTGATTAGAGTTATGTTGGGAAAAAACAAGTGGCAGTTATGATGGATTATTTGGGTTTTTTGGGGTAAAATGTTGTGTTGGGAAAGGAAGTGCTGTAGTTTGGATTATGATGGATTATTTGCAGTGGGAAATGTCTCAGATTGCAGCTCTAGGTTGAATTAGGTTGTTTCAGGTAAAACGCATAGAATTTGAATTGGGTTAGATTGGTAGATTTTTTTGTGGAGCTTTTATCATCAGACATTTGGCCCATGATGCATCGCTGCTTCCTGTCTGCCATCCTGTGTCACACACATTTCCAATCCCACTGCGAGTGTCAAACTATGGATGATTTTTTGTCTGTTTTGGAGATTTTTCTGCAGCTTTAAGTTATGTTTAACTGAAGTATGATTTGCATAGGAGATTGGAAAAAAAACGTCAGTTCGGTTTGATGCTTTAAGCAGTTCAACAATATTCAGAAAACAAAATAAAAGTACGTCCTAAAACTACACTGAAGTCACAGGGTTGTTTCTAATATGCAGTTTAGTTTTATCGTGTCCACACTACGTTTCCTCTCATCAAACCAAACTAAAAAGCTTTTTTCCCCAACAATCATCTGGCCATCACATTAAAATGGCTTTATTTGGAGAAAAGACTATAAAGGGCCATTCTCCTGTTTTAATGACTGCAGCAGCATCATTATATGAAGGCAGATGAGAGTTTGCAGAGCTGAACTCAAACTATCCATCCAGCCATCGACATGTAGTTACCTGCAAAAATGGCTGCAAGGCTGAATTAGGTCTGGTTTTTAGTCCATTTAGTCATTTTAGCTCATTTTAATTTCATTCACTTGTTTTTAAGAGGACATGAACTCACCGCTTTGAAGTCTGACTTGCATCTAAATGTGATCAAATGTTCGAACAGGATGTCTGTAGTTTGAATTAGACTGGCTTTAGGTGGCTGGGAGACATGCCGTTTGGGGCGAAAATGCCTGAATTAGGTTATATGTTTAATAAAGTCGATAATATTCAGAAGACAATGTACGAGGGTGCGCTGCAAGTTCAATTTACATCAATGTCATACCGCTGAGACACAAGGAAATAGGCGTTTTTTTATCCTAATACCCAGATCAAGCATTAAATTATGGTTTGAATTGGATGGGGAAAGTAAAAGAGGTCAAAGCGTATAAAATGATCAGAGATGACACACGGGACTCAGACTTATTTCTAGTGTACCACAAATAGTTGGCAGAGACGAGTTCAATCTGAATAAGGTTAGATGAGGTTGGACTTGTGGCTCTTTGCTGCTGCGGCAACCTGATTTCCCCACGGCGATCAATACAGCGGCACCTCGGCCTTTCTGCTTTGATTTTACAGTCGGGGGGAAAAAGGGGAGCGGCTGGGGTTTGAGAAATGATGCTGTGTTGTAGGTCTGTGCAGTGGTGTCCAAGCAGAGGTCTGGGGGCCCTCAGGGGTCACCCATACATAGGGTTCCATTCAAACCTCTGAAACCGCATTTAGACTTTCATGGGGAACTAAAACTCTCCACTTAAATCCAGGCTGATGGAAAAAAAAATATTTAAATAAAAAAAATGAAAGGTGCAAAGAATATCAAATGTCATGTTATGTTTCTGTAGCTGCAGTCAGGAGGAAAATCCAATATATCAGAGATGGAAAACGTGGCTGATTCATACCTGTAAAATCCGGTATCAGCCCTGAATATCGGTCTAGCCGCCGTCTCAAGATGCTCTGCATGAAGAACAGAGTTGTTTCATTTTCGACAAATTGGCACAGAGGGAGAAGGTGCAGCATTAATTACTCTGCTGCCCAGCTGCAGCACAGACACACATGGAGATCTGGACAGTCAGATAAAAAAAAAACAAAACAAAAAAAATCAGCTCAGAGGTGTCTTGCTGGGATGAAACCTTGCAGGACGGCGTTCCCTGATCCTGGTGCGTTCCCAGCTGGTGAGATGTTGAGATCGAAAACATTTTGAGGAGGTCTGTTTTGCCGCCCGGTGGAGGAAAAGCCTCCAGAGCGGTGGATGTTTGCAGAAAATATCTTTGCAGCTTGAGATTTGTGGAGTCCTTTTCAGCTTGTAGGGGTTCAGCCAGGCTTAGACTTACACAGACACACAAGAAGAGATTTGTAAGCGCGGAGCAGGTCTGTCTGACCTTCTGATGGTCTCAGCAGGTTAATCATCACACACCGAGCTGCTCCATTCAACACAGGCCGTATCAAGCTTTTTAAGGAACAGGCTGTGCGGCGTTTGGATCTGGAAGAAAATCCACTTCTCCATGCTTCTCTCCTCAGCTCCTGGTTTTATTCTTCTTCTACCACAGCGGTGCTGTCAGGTCGCTGTGACCTCTGACCCTTCAGCTCCTCGCTGTTGTTCACTGATCGAGGAGCCGAGGCTTATTTTTACTGCTACGCTCACAGTGAAGCCTCCGCACTCTCACTTCAGCACCTATTTCCCATTTCATTGCGAGTTTAACACAGAATCCAGTCTGATCTAATGCAACTACTGATGCTTTTCATTGTCGATTGATATATCGATTGGTTTTTCACTTACCCAATTAATCGTTTAATCTGTAAAAGTGTGAAATCTAAAGCCAAAGTCTGATGGGAAGTGATCAGATTCCAAAGTGATGTCTTCAAAAAGCTTCCTTAGCCTGAGCAGCAGCCAAAAAAACCAAAGTATTAATTTTACAATGATATGAAAAGGAAGACAGTCTTATCATCTTAGTGATTTTAGTGAAGCTGGAGTCAGACCATGTTTTTTACTAAAACCATTGATGTATTATTGAAGCACTAATTTTTCAGCACTAATTTACACTGTCATGTATAATGGAGTGGAAGTGGACAGACACCAGCGAGGGTCTGAGATGACCTCCGCTGGGAAAACACGTCGGTACAAATCATCAGTGAAGGTTTTCCATCACGCCGCCTGGGCACTTTTACAGACGGTGGCAGTTTAACATCTTGGTTAAATTCGGCTTTTGGTGCTGTATAAGGTTTAAATTTAAATCTGATCTTCACTGAGGCGGGGCGACACGCTGCTGTGACAAATGTGTGGTGGTTGTTCTGGCTGGTAGAGGTTATTCTTGGCAGGTACATGTTTGTTTTTGTCTTGTTTTTTTTAGTTTCCTTGCTCTTGGCAGGTGAGCCAGAAAGTTAATTTTGGAGAGTGACACCAACTCTGTTCACTAAAATGCTAAAAAACGAACAAAGAATCTGTTTTTTGTTTTTTTTCCTTCTTCAAACATCAGCTCTGAGCCACAAAGGGTTAAATCAAACGTAGTGCCTTGCTCAAGGACACTTCAGCAGGCAGAGGTGAAGATGTAAAGTCAATATATATGTCACATATAAACTCACATGAGCCAAACATTCAATCCCTTCTGGATACGGTGATATAGCCCATATTCTACTTTATATATGTAACTGTATATGTTCATATATGAAAAAAACATATTGTCCTTATATGGTTCATATAGGTATACCTGTACCTTCTCAACATGTGACTCCAAAAACTTACTAATTAATGTGGACATATATTCCATGCATGGAAATCCCATACATGTACTTATGTTGCATTTGGGTTTCCCAGATTTGCCAAACAGTTGGTGTCTATCATTTAGATCATCTGTTTGGTTCTTTATGTCGGGGTCAGACGACACAGACCAAGACCTGTTTTGACAAAGTTTAGTCAACAATTTGGTTTTGGGTGTTTGGGTTTTAAACCGTGTAGTCTGATATGTTCCAGGAAGTGAGGTTTGAGGTTTGGACCACAAAAAGTCCAGCAGTTTCTTTGGCTTTTGTTCCTCCTCCAATGTCACCTGTCATCGCTGCATCATGAAAGACGCCGTGTGCTGATTGGTCGGGGTCAAAGGTGTAGCGTGACCTCTCTCTGAACCCTGATCTGACGAGGAGAGCATCTGAAAGACTGAATGTCATGTAGTCTTGTTCTGGCTTCACACATGCATCTCATGTTATTTGCAGCATCACTTTGTTTTTAATAGGAGTGAAAATGCACATCAGGCCAAAGGTCACGACCCTGTTTAATTCCACTGATTCACAAAGTTCTTTAAAATAAACACTGAAAAGCTTCATTTTTTTCTGAATAATTATGAACAAATGCATAGAAAATGTGCTTACCATCCTGAATTAACCGGGTTGTAAATACAAAAAAAAAATATATAAAAAAATAAAGCCACTAACAGCGCTGCACATGAAAGGCTTTTCAGAGCGAATCCAGCTCTGATGCAGAAAAAAAAAGAAAAAAGAAAAAAAACTACGGCAGTGAGATAATTAGGGAATTGTATTTTGAAAATATAGGTCTGCATGGTAATGAGGGCACGACTGAACAGAAACCTCCAGCTCAGCTGCTCCTCCGAGGAGAAATTTGGTTTGAAGGCAGAGTTTGAAAAATAACTATGGATTAAAAACAGATCACACTCACTAGCAGGCGTGACAACACCCACTGTAGTAAACACACACTGCCTGTTATACACACTAAGAATAGATCAGAGACCAACACAAGTCCTACAAAGTCTGATGTGACCTCACTGGCTTCACTGGCTTGATCTACATGTTCTCAATTTTTGAGCTGATATATTACATACAGCTGGATAGATCATGTGATGTATAATCTCAGGGAGGTTTGAATGTATAAACTTTCATTTAATGGGTTTTGGAAACATTTAGTAAACAGCCTTGGTGATGCTGTTTGTGATCAAATGTATTCGTTTGACCTTTGATCAATTATCACAATCACCTCCACTTTATTACGATTTTATTTAATGTATCTTTATGCTTTATTGATTTGTTCTGCGTCTTTATCTCTCTTGATAGCGAAGCACTTTGTTTTGAGGAGTGCTATGTAATTAAAGGTTATTACTCTATTATAATATGTAAAGAAAGAGGGAGGTGGAAGATGGTGAGAGAGAATGACAGGCAGCAACAGAGAGAGAGAGAGAGAGGATGAGCGAGAATGAGGTCTGTGTAGTTGCGTGGGCTGAATCCTGTTTAAATTGGCCGGTCTCCTAGCTCTGGATTAGACCTGGTCTTAATACCTTTACACTAAAAGGCCTGTCGGTCCACTCAGAGAGGAATCTGCAGCAGGACGCACCGCGCTGTAATCCACAACAACAACAACAACAACAACAAGCAGAGTTCAGAGCCAAACCTCGTTAAAGTCTGAGACAAGTCTGTTCTCCTGAAGTGAGCGTGATGCCTTCAAGTGCAAAGCAGCTCCATATAGAAGAAGTGAGAGGAAAGTGTTTGTTTATAGTTTGGCATTGAAACAGAGCGATGGAAAGGTTGGGGGGTTGGGGGAGTTTGGGGATTTATTCTGAATTCAGGCGGTCCTCATCGACTCGTAAAATATGAAAAATGTCACATGAAGATGTAGATGTTGTCTGCTGATTACTGACAGGACCACTTGTAGTTAATATCATTTATACACATTATAATAAAAAAAGACAAGCCACATGGATATTATTTACTGTTGAGCTGGTACGTTGATCTCAAATGATCGACGTGTCGAGGTGATGCGTCACGACTTGTAAAACTCAGGTATCCTGGAACTTGTCCAAATTCATCACTTGTATTTAGAATAGAATAGAATAGAATAGAATAGCCTTTATTGTCATTACACCGTGTTGGTGTAACAAAATTATGTGTGCTCCCACTGAGCCACCGTGCACCACAGAGATTTACAATTTACACAATATGTACACAATTTTACACAAGTTTACAGACATAATTTACACAGCGAAAAAGAATTTACACGGATTTAAAAAAACTGTAGTTATAAAAATAAGTTAAAAAGAGTGACATGGTTGTGTGCATGTATTTGGCAAATTAAGGTGCAACTTTGTTAGCTGTTCAGGTGCATATTTCCGGCGGTAAACTTGGGAATTTCAGATTTTACGAGTTGACAAGGACCCCCTGAACGCATCATTACTTCAGATCTGACAAGCCAGGTTCAATTCCCAACTCCCAACTTTCTACTGGCAGGGAAGTTTGACTTTATTTAAGCAAAACCAGGAGCTAACCTGAACCCAAACTGAACCATGGAGGAACAAAAACATGACTCATAATCTGAGTTTCAGTTTGAGCTCATCCCACAAATTTGTATCAGATATTGTATTCTAGTAAAGCTTTGTCTCACCAAAAACTGCCAAAACCCAAAATCTGCTCAAGTTAAAGATATACCTGCCAAGAGTAATATTTACCAGGCAAAATAATGAATATACATCCTTCACAGAAAAATGTTTTACTCTAAAATCACCTGCTGTGTTCATTTAAAAGCTGCATGCTCGCTTCTTGGACCAATCAGACCCCACCGCTTTGTGTGGAGCAGCCAATCAGGAGCCTGTCTGATAGAGAGCCAGTGCATTGCTTTGATTGGCTCAGAGAGGGAGAGCGTACGGTGGCCAGCGGGGACAAAGTTTGGGAACAGACAAAAGATCAGAGGCTGTAAATAACCGAGGCGCTCAGATGTAATTCTGTGAAAAAGTGACCAGCCGGCGTGAAGGTGACTCCCACTGATTTATCCAACGAAGATGAAATGTGAGAGTGTTTGGTGCTCAGCAGGTGGAAACTTGACTCTGACTACCGAACAGCTCAAATCTTCCCATTTAATCAGGACGGGTCACTGTTCAGACAGTATAACAGATTCAGGAGGTGAGACGCAACTGTTTACATTTCAAACTGAATTTTTAAATGTATGAAGAAGAAGACTTAATTTGGCTTGATGCAGATCCACTGAAGGGTTTATTTCTCCAAATAAATATGCATTGCGGCGTATTAAGAGTGCACAAAGTTTATTTGTCAATCTATTGAGATGAACAGTCTGTATAAGCAGGCGCTGTTTGTTCCCTGTCAGCAGGATTTCTCCAAAACCTCTGAAAGGATTTCCATGAAATTTGGCAGACAGATCGGCTTCGGGCCAAAGAACAATTGATTAGATTTTGTTCGGTGATCTGGATCTGGGATTTCCACCATCGCACGATTATTTTTTTATCTGACAGAGACTTGGCTCCAGATTCTAAAGGCTCGGTCTGCAGAGTCGGGGGATCAATTTCACGAAAAAAAAAAATATAACTGATGGGAACGATGCGTTCAGGTGTAAAACGTTGGTCTGGTCTTCTGATTGGCTGTTGTCAGCATCACAGTCAGAATTTGGCAATTTGCTGCTCTGTATAAGGTTGGAAATTGCACCAAAAAGTTTAGAAAATTCTGGAAAAATGTTCTGATATGCATACAGCTGCATGTTATTTTGATACTGGTCGCTGTGAAGAATAATCTTTAAGCATAGAGCGATATGGCAGAGTTGGGGAGGACAAGATGACTGGCAGTGTGAAATCACCCTGAAATCTGCAGATCAAATCCAAACATTAAGGTGTGAATTTTAAAATCGACTCTTCCAGTGAACAGCAGAGTCTGTGCTCAGTGTCGGTCTGAGCTGCCAGACAGAAAGCTGGCAAGGCAAAAAAAAAACCAAACAAAAAAAAAATCTACTTTTGGGGAGAAACAGACTGGCATCCATCCACTAATAATAGATCAGAGAGAGGGGAATGGGGTGAGGGTTAAATTTTGGATGAGATCAGACTGTGTGAGCTGATCACAGTGTTGGAAAACATCAAATTTGGATGACCAGAGAGTGAACTTTTGGTGCTGTTAGCAGTTTGAGGTCAGAGCGGTCTGCAGGTTTGTGGAAGCTGTGTTGTCTCTGTCCTCCATGCAGAGAGGATTTAGTTATTTATACATTTATTTGGGTCAATGACATTGTGTGCATTTTTGGTGTCTCATTCTTTTTCAAAAGCTACAAAAATAAATAAATAAAAAATAATAATAAAAGCCATAAAAGTACAAATAACCTATCACCTCTGCAGTATTCTTCATGAGAATCCACTTTTATTCGAAAGAATTCAATTTGGAAGTTTTCCACTTCCAAAGTTTAGAAATATAAATTTACATTTATCAGTTCTGACTGCACCTGCATAATAACCTATATAAATGTAAATGTAATCCCATACATAATGTATGCATGCAGTTTTTCTCTCTATAGACAAGTAGGTGTTTGAACAGATAAAGAATCTTTGCAAAGCAATGAAAGTGTCACATGAGGTATTTTGCAAGCAGTTTGCCATGCTATAGGCATATAAAACTGCAGTTTTCAGTAAAGAAAATCCATTATTTAAGTTTTTTGTGATTGCAGCGTCCGCAGAGATCAGAAATCTTGTTTAAAGGTTATTTACCTCCTTCTTAAAAGCTGTACCACACCTGTGTACACAGAAAAGCTTCCTGTGGACTTCAAACTGCATCTGGTCAGAATTTTTCCCCCAACTTTTGAAAACCTTATTTGTCATTGACTCGTTCATGTAGGCCAATGCACAAAATCAGCGTATCTGCTGAATACAAAACACAGGTTAGATGTATTTCTGTCATCCGGGGCATCAGGACGGGAATCTGGTTACATAATATTCAGAGTAACTCGCCAATTAAACTCCTTCCATCTCTGTATTTAGCTCTTATTCTGTTTCTTTGCCAAGCAGTTTGCAGTTACATGATCATTCTTGGCTCGCAGGAGCATTTTCAGTCTGATGTGACCTCTGACCTTTGACCTCCTTGCTGCTGTTTGCTTGTGCTGTCGGTGATCGAGGAGCTGAAGCTCATTCTGTTGGATAAGAGCGTCACTAAATCTAACTGACTAATCTCTACTGAATGACAGTGCTAACATCTGAACGACTAAAATTTAAAGTGCAAAGATGAAAGACTCAAATTGCTCACATCTTGATCTCTACTTGGTCTTAACTCCTCTGTGGGTCTGAATGGTCAGAGGTTCAATTCCCACTGCAGCTAGTTTGTCCATTTTTTTAATCCCAAAACAGTGTATCCCCTCATGTCCATGGTTGAATAATCACTAACATATAACTACTTATATCATCTATTATGTCATAATGTCTTTACACAGCTTTACATCCATTTTGGAGAGGAAATCGGTGTCGTGATGTTTCACTGCTCTTTAAATTTCCTAAGTACAACTCATTATATCATGTAATTTGTCTAATATTTCAGCATTTTATTCCAATTTGCTGCTAATCCATTTCACTATTACAGCGGCCGTATCTGAAATGTTACTGAGGGCTAAAAGAAAACCAATGCTAATCACTAGAGTTTTACTTTTATGTCTGATCACTGTTGAAGCTTTGGGCATCACACTGCTAAAATGGAGGATTTCATTTTGAAATGAAACTCTCACAGACTAATCGCACCTCCCTTCGTTAACAGCAGATTTCAGAGGAAATGTTGTAGTCCGATGTGTTTCTTCACTGGCAGGAATTCAAACTTTATTAAAGTCCCAGTGAAACAGCATTTTCAGTTATTATTGGGAAGTAATTAGTGGGAAATGATTTTTCACAAGTGTAAATCAATGGGTGATCAGTTAGGAAGATAAAAGTTTTATTTGATCATATGGGCAGAGGGGCAGGGCTACTAAAAAAATGTGATGATTTTATTGGTTGGAATGTATGGGCACCCCTTTAGGTATAGCATGATGTCACCACTAAGGATTTTGCATTTTCCAGGCAATTACAGCAACTTACTTTGATATAAAAACACAATAAAATACTTTTTTGGTCATAAATTGTCCAGCAGTTGTATGCTGAATTAAAAGGTAGTTAGTCAATTTTTGTTGCAGTGTAACTTTAAGGACAGTTTGCTTTATAAGAGTTTACAAGTCAAATCACCACCACATGGGCTTTATGTCCAAACTTCAGCAGGCAAAATGAGTCAGGGAATCAGTGGTTCATAAGTACAAGACATAAAGAAGTTAATGTAATAGTCTATTGATCCCTGTAGGGAAATCCCCAGAGGTCAGAGGTCAGGATCAGCTACACAGCAGCAATTACTTTTCCACCATGTCAGCTACTTTCCCATTCCATCATTTCCCTCAGATCTTGTCTTATAAAGTCCAACTGAACAGACTGAAACCACTGAATCTGATTTTCACTCTTAATGTGGTTTTCCATAGAGGGAAACCCACATGGAGTCTGGTTTCTCGCTCTGAACGTGCCTGATCTTCATCTTCACACGGGTTTTCAAACAGGATGAAACCACTACAGTCATCCATAACCCCTCTCAGCCCTGAAACTATCAGATATCTGCACCACAAAGGGTTAAAATCCAGAGCAGCAGCTCAGTGTTTGTGTGAATGCAGCGGCTGCTGGTTCAGTCTGTTTACAGCAGGAAGGTGTGAAGAGGAAGAACTGTTATCACGGTGTGAAGTGGAAACACTGATTGGCCACTCTGCAGCACTCTGCCTCCCATTGACCCCCATTATACCTGAATTACACCTGAATTACACCTGCATTAACATTCAGCCCGGGCCATCAGATCCTCATCAGGAAGAATAGAAACACATCAATGGAAATGCAGCAAGAGGCTGTGAAGACCCTGAGGTGTGGAAGAGTCTCTGCAGCTGAAAGCATTTCTGAAACCTGCATGAATAAACAGCAAAGGATCAAACATTTCTGGGGACAAATGTAATAAAGACAACAGATCATCTGGTCAATGTGATAAACTGAGGGAGGGAACATTTTCAGATTTGCCTTTCAAATCAATGCTCAATCAAAATCAAAATTATAATTTTGGAAAAAACAGCTCTGGACTCTGGCTGATGTCTGGAAATGGCCAAACAATGCCCATGATCGAACATCCGATCAGCCAAAACAGTAACAGAGATGGTCAGGCTTTATTTTAATGACCGTCTGGCTTTACATTATCCCACTTATTACAGGGCTACTTATGAAAGACAACAATTATTTGATACAAAATATTAATTTTGAAACCATTTTATTGGCCTTCAAAACAGTCCCGATTTTATTTTTGTCCACAATAACTACACCTGGATGCCTAAACATATCAATAATATTACAGCTACGTTAGCCTAATGGACCTTTTTTCTTCTAGGTTTCTTTTCTTTTCTGCAGATCGTTCAGCTTCTAACCATGAACCAAACATGTCACGTTCCCCAATCAATTCAGTGTTATCCGTGATGTAGTGACACTATGGCTCCAGTGGGTGTCGCTGTTTGCTCGCTTGATTAACACCAGTAAGTCGATGGGACTTTCTGCACGGAGTGATAATCAAACCTGCTTGAAGTGACCGTCCTCAGCAACAATCAGTTATTCATAACGAAGTCATTCAGAAATAACTGCAGAATGTCATGAGTATTTAACACAGCCGTGCACAATGTTCAATTCTCAATTCTGATTGGTCAGTTGCCTCATTTTGTGTTCAGCTATTGACCGCTAAACTGTATAACTGATGGCAAATGGGAAACTGGATTGCTTACTATGTGGCTTTTAAACTCAGTCTACAAGTTATGAAATCATTTTAAATCAATATTTCAAGTCCATGTATTGATTTGACTAGTAAGTAGCTGTGGGATAACATACAGCCAGCCGGCACTGGTGATCATGTCGACGTCCTGATCACCCTGTCAGGGTTTATTTTGAGATAATGACTGGGTATATTATCCCTTACGTAAATGCAGATGCTGGATCCAGTGAAATGGAAATAAAAGAACGGTGACAGGTGACGAGCAGGAAAACAAGCAACGTTATCTTCAACTATCCAGACTGTGTGCCGACAGCAGAGAGGAAGTGACCTGCTGGTACTGACTTAAAAAATGACACTGCTGATTTGTTTTAAAATGAATTTGTCCTGATACCTGTTGATGCCAGACAAGCAAGATGAGGCATTTAGTGTCAGTTTTAAATGAGGGGAACATTATGGGAGGAAGTGGCGTGTTGAGGGAAACGGAAATTTGATTTCTTTCTTCGTACAAGAGACAAATTATAACAGCAGCTGTAAGCATAACCAGATCTAGACTCAATCTGAGGACAATAATGATGAAAAGTGATTAAATACATAGAGAGAGAGAGGGTCAGAGAGAGAGAGACAGAGAGAGAGACAGAGAAAGGGAAGTAAACAGAGAAAGACAAAGAGGTAGACAAAGAGAAAGAGACAGAAAGGGAAAGGGAAAGAGAGAGGGAGGCAAGGAACAGGGGCTAAAAGGGGACTAAAAGAGAACAACAACAAAGCAAGGACAGAAAATGAGGTTAAGATCAAGAAAAAGAAAAGAGGCAGACAGATGAAAAGATGAGGTAAAAAGGCAAAGAGAAGGAAAAAAGACAAAGACACATGGATGGAGGGGAAGGGAGAACAAAAGCGAGACAGGGAGACAGACGGAGATATTGAAATGTTTTTTGCGATGTGAGTCCACGTCTGCAGCACTCCTCCTCTCCTCCCTCCATTTTGTCGTCCTCCTCTGTGTGATGCTGCTCCAGCTCCTCGGGCTGCAGCCTCACATCACCAGGCTGACGCTCCTGTTGTTGCAGCGTAATCACCCGCCAAAAATAAATAAAATAAATAAATACACCAGAATACAGAGAACGAAACAAAACAGCCACAGCAAAGCTCCGTCTGTCACTACCCGGCTTCACCGAAACGGCACGACAGAACAGAGCAGAATCAAGTAGAGCCGAGTCGCATTCACTTGTATCGTACCGCCGTCATTAAACATTAACAAGTGAAAATAAAGATCAAGAAAAAAAAAATAGAAACGTTGTGATAAAATAGAGTAACAGCAAGATGTCAGAATGGAATTGAGTAAAACCATACGAGTGGAAGAGAATAGAATAGGGCAGGGAAATGTAGACTACAGAAGAAAATAGTTTAGATTTTACAATATAAATGAGCAATAATGTAGAACACAATAGAGTAGAAAAGTGATTCTACTGTTTAAGTACTCCAGTGAAGACAGCCAGTGATGGATGAATTATTGATAAGCAGAAAATTAGATCAAGAGCTTCATAATCTCTGTCCAAATTTGGCAGCTAATGTGTCAGCGCAAACATTTTTCCAGAATAATCTGTTGTACCTGCAAACTGATTAGCTGTGATGCTAGCAATGCTAACAGACTTCAGCACTCATGCTAATAGATGCTGTATAACACTCAGTGATAAAGTTCAATAAACTCAGACTGATCAATAATTCAGTTCAGGAGCAGCAGCAGAGCGATCAGCTGCAATGGGATAGTTAGTGACCCTAAATATCCAGCATGCATGGGGTTGTTAGCCCCTGTGCTAACTTCGCCATGACAAATTAGCACAGCTTCACTGTGCGGCTGGTGAATAAAGTGACTGTGAGGCCGGTGCTGCTGGTAGCAGCAGTGTGTGTAGTCAGTGTTACCGTGAGTTAGGTTGAGGTGTGTGTTTCTATCTTTAGGCTACTAACAGGCAGAGTCAATGAGCTGTGAATTTCAGCGCTAACAGGCTAATAGCGCTTTACAGCTCAGATGAATAAACAAGCCGAGTTACAGCAGCGAGGCAGGGAGGACACAGCGACCAGCCAGTCAGACAGCCAGCCAGCTAATCAGTCACCAACAAGGCAGCCAGACAGCCAGTCAGTCACTCAACCAGTAAGTCAGCCAGATCAAGAGTCACTTAGCCAGTGAGTCAACATGGCTAGCCAGCTAGTCAGCCAGGAACTATTTTATCCAGTCAGTCAATCACTCAAACACTGAGTCATCCAGCCAGCCAATCAGTCAGTCAGTCAGTCAAATGGTGGCTAGTTGATTAGCAAGCAAACTAGTAAGTTAACATAACCATCCAGTAAGTCAGTTATTCAGCCAGACAGTCCGTCAACCAGCGAGTCAGCCAGCCACTCAGCCAGCTAGTCAGTCAACCAATAAGTCAGCCAGTCAGTCAACAAGGTAGCTAGCCAGCTGCTCAGCCTGTTGTTCAGACAGACATCCAGTCCATCAACCAGTAGCCCCAGTCAGTAAGTTAGTAAGGGAACCAGTAAACCAGCCAGATAGGGAGTCAACAAGTTGGTGTCTAGCCTGCCATTCAGACAGACAGGGAGTCAATCAGGAAATCAGCCAGTCAGTAAACCAGTCAGTTTCCCAGTCGGCCACTATGACACCATGGGAGCCAGTTAACCAGCCAGTCAGTCAGCCAAAACGCCAATATGGTGGTCAGTGACTGAGGCAGCCAGCCAGTCGTGGCAACAGTATGGTGAGATTATCTGGAGCATGTGATGTGTGTTTATACATCTCTCTCTCTCTCACTCTCTCTCTCTGTGTCGGTATGCCTCGCTCGCCCCTCCATCTCCCCTGTGTGAAAGTCTCTCCACCTGAGTGCCTCTGTGTCTGCCTGCATCATCCTTACCTCCCACTCTGCCTCTGTGTGTGTGTGTGTGTGTGTGTGTGTGTGAGAGTGAAACCTCTGGACTCTGTTGGTTACTCTGCTTCAGTGAGTGACTGACTCACACATTCATTGATCTGCTGATTCATTCATGTAAAATCCTCTGAGCTCTCAAAACCAGACGGTGTTTTCAAAAAACACTTTTTTTTAAATGTTTGTGAAGAGTTTTTCTCTACTGTGAGAAAAACGTACAAAATGACTGCCAGCATCAAAGTGAAGCACATTACGGGTTACTATTACAGCTGTGAGTCATGGAACGACTGCTGCAGAGAAAATAAATCTGTTTTGAAGATAGGGCCATCTGTGGTTTTGAAATATCGACTGGCGAATTTCAAGTAGCTAAATCTTCAGACTAAATGGATGTGCTGCAGCATTTTGGGCTGAAAGATTTCACGTCGCTGCTGTCGGGTGGAAGCTTGCAGGTTTTCCAAAATTACAGGTCAACTTTTTCAAAAACTTGAAAAGAGGGTTTGACAAGCTTAAGGGTTGTCGAAGTTTTTCAACCAATAGAGAAGCATGAAATCCTTCGACTTAAAATATGAAAATAACCTAAATTGGTCATTTTCACTCGATACTTGATATCAATCAGGCTCTGATGGAATTAAATCCTTTATGTTAGAGGTAAAAACTTGTTAATAATTGACAGTTGCTTTAGTGATTCATGGAGAAAACACAGCCATCTTGTAATTAAAGCTGTCGAAGGCATCACAGAGAGACATTCAGGCCACATCCAAAGCAATCCTCGCTTGATCCTAAATGTGAAACCGCCACCCTGCCAGGCGAGGAGTTTACAGCGATAACACCAAAAGTCGGGGCGGCGGCGGCAGCAGCGTCCACAGTGAATTCTGCACTAATTGAGTCTTCACTAATCAGAGATCGCCCATCAGTGATGAGAAATCCTATTTTCCGTGGGTGGCAGCGAAGATCTTTCCTGTCTCACCGTGCACAATCGTCCCACTTCAGACATTTTCCTTCAAAAAAAAAAAAAAAAAAAAAAAAAAAAAAAAAGATTAAAAAAGGGACTGAGCGTCACGTTAAATCAGACAAGGCGTGAATTTTGGGAGTACGAGTGATTAGGAAACATCGTAATTGCATTGCTTTTCCCGCTGAGCTTCTCTATTATGTTACACTTCATTCCCCATTCAATGCACAGTCTAGACCAGACTAATTGAGTGTCTATGCTGCTGATTCAGACTATTAACCATCTGTCTGTCTCTCTCTCTCTATCTCGCCCCTCTTATCTCGACCCCACTTCCTCCCTGCAGGAGTCAGGAGGACTAGTAGGATGCTGAGTGTCTCTCCTCCTCGCCGTTGTTCTCCACTCTGCTCTCCATGACCTGAGAGCTCGACCACAGCGGGAGGAACGAAACACCAGAGAGGAAGAGAGAGGAAGAGGAGGGCAGGAGGCCAGGGAAGAGAGGAAGGAGCGTATTCTTCTGTTGTTTTTTTTTTTTTTTTT
>OMKZ01051306.1:21905-43525 GCA_900302535.1 Neoniphon sammara | reverse complement strand
AAACCTTGGTGTGGTCTTTGACTCAGATCTTAACTTTAAGGCTCATGTGGGGTTTGTCACCAAATCTGCTTTTTATCACCTCCAAAATATCGCTAAAGTGCGACCATTTGTCTCACAGAGTGACACAGAGAGAATAATGCATGCTTTTATATCAAGCAAACTGGATTATTGTAATGCTCTCCTATCTGGTCTACCCAAAAAAGTTATAAATCAACTACAGCTGATTCAAAACTCTGCAGCCTGAGTGCTGACTAGGTCCAGAAGGAGAGAACACATTACACCTTTTTAAAGTCCTGACATTGGTTACCTGTCAGCTTCCGCATTGATTTTAAAATTCTTTTACTTGTTTTTAAAGCACTTCAAGGTCTTGCACCGGCATATATGTCTCAGATGCTTACAGTATATGAACCAGTGCGGCCTCTCAGATCCTCTGGCACAAGTCTGTTAGTTGTTCCAAAGTGCAGGACTAAAACTTACGGTGAGGCAGCTTTTAGTGTTTATGCTCCGAGCCGCTGGAACAGTCTGCCAGAAGATCTGAGAGCGGCTGAAAATGTTGTAATTTTTAAACGTAAATGTAAAACCTGCCTCTTCAGCATGGCTTACAATTAAGCATGGTTTATAACTTCTTATATTTTATTTTATTGTCTTTGTTCTGTTTTATCTTTTTAATCTATTTTATCTAGTTTTATTTATTTATTTATTTATTTATTATCTGTCATATCATCTTACTGTCTGTCTTCTTAATGTATTTTATCCAACTTTTATTTATTTTATTTTATTTATTTTATCTAGTTAGATTTTATAGTTTTATCTTATCTTACCGTCTATTTGTCTTTTAATCTATTTTATCTAGTTTTTATTATTAGTAGTATTATTTTATCTGTCATAACATTTTTTTCTCCCTTTTAATCTATTTTATCTTGTTTTACTGATTTTTAAACTATTTTTGGTCTGTCTTATCTGCTTGTCATCATCTGTGAAGCACTTTGAACTGCACTAAACTGTATGAAAGGTGCTATACAAATAAACTTTGACTTGACTTTGGCTTGACTTTTTATACGTTTGGATCTGATAGCCTCCTCCAAAGCTGGTTAGCTGTGCAGTCTCAGTTACCTTGTGGTTCACAGCCACCTGTGTGAGACTGGAAAACCAGAGTTAATCGCAAAGATAGCTCACTAACACTAATTTTGTTTGGCGAGCCCAGATGCTTTTTGGCATAGGGCTTTTAGACTGTGAGCAGTGGTAGTGTGTGTGTGTGTGTGTGTGTGTGTGTGTGTGTGTGTGTGTGTATAAAGAATTGGTTAAAAGTGCAATTAAAACATTTTCCTTTATTTCACTTCTTTGCCATTGGAGTCTCCATCTCTGTGTCCAAAACCTGGGTGGGCTACTCATGGGTCTGAGTTTCTTCAGTGGTGCAGAGTGCGCACATTTCCATGTCAAGTTTGGTAATTACAAATTCCAAAATTTACATGGAAAGTGACATATTGAACATTTAAAAATGGGACCTCTAATCTTATCAGGACAAAACCAATTGTTCTATCTTCCTCACTATCAGGTGATCATAATTACACCTGTGCACATGGTAGCACAAGCGGGGGTATTGTTTTCAGTCCTGTCAGTGTGTCTGTGTGTGTACAGCGTAACTCAAACAATTTTGATCCAATTTTAAACCAAACTTGGTGCAAGTGTTAAGGGTCAGGAAAGGAAGTGAGTCAATTTTGAGGAAAATAGGTCAAAGGTCAAAGTCACAGGGTAAGGTCAAAGATTGGGCCCAATGCTTATACATAGGGAATATTTATAATGGCTATATCAGTGAATTAGTAAGGCTACACATACAGCTACTATTAGACACTAATATACAATCATATATGACCTCTCCATTGATCACATGACATTTGACCTTCAGTGACCTTGAAAGGTTGAACTGCTGGAAAAATCTTGCATGCATTATTGATCTTATACCATTTTCACAGTCAAACATGCAGTGTGTGGGTGTTGCCCTCAAGGAGTACCCCCTCTAGTTTCCATTCACTTTCTCTCAAATGCTGCTGTTAGAAACTTCAGAACCTGACAATCTTATCAAAGCTTGTAGCTATATTAATTTTTTTTTCAGTTTTCCATCATACCCCACTATTCCCTCCAATTAAATTTCTTCCTCTAGATACTTTCCCAATTAAGGGTTAGGATTAGGGACCTTTGGCCACCACCTCCATAGTTAGAAAGGGAACCACAGGCAAGGCGTACCCCTCTATAGTGAGACCTATGAAGAAGCCTGAATGCCAAAGAGGTTGGGATTAGAGTCCACAGCTGGTGTAGCTGTCCTCTTCAAGAGACTGATCTTCACTGTGGTTAGGGTTTGGTCTGAACTGCTTCTCTTGGGTTCTATTTTTGCCAGGTTGATACAGTGGCCTTTACACTCGTGACCTCTCTTTGCCCTCAGTGCTTTATTTCAGGAATCTGCCCCATGCCAAATAGGGTCACATCATACCACCTTCCTAAGATTTTGACAGGCTTCTCTCAAACTGCTGGAACTGCTTCCTCATCTATGCATGTATATCTTTTGTTTCTCACTTCCCCCTGAACAATGGATATGTTCCTTGACATGTTATCATTCAATTTTTTCAGTAACTTTTTGATACAAGTCGCTGTTTTGCTTATAGTAGTAATATCGTTTATGTCCTGATGGGTGGGAGGAACAGCCCTCCCTGGAGTCTTTCCTCACCTACCACCCCTTTTGATGCCCTCATAAAAACCTCCACTGTCACAGCAAATGCTAGAGGGTAAATTGTGCACTCTGCCACAAAGCTTATCTCCAGATGCTGCCATGCTGTTGGAAATTCTGCTGTTATGAAGCACATCTGAATATCCTGGAAAAAAAAGCCCTGACCATATGCTTTAATAACTGTTGGAGCTCAGGAAAAAAAAATCCAATGTTATAGCCTATGGCAGGAAGCCAACAGCTTTAGCAGAGTTGAAAAATACCACATGGAGATTTCTTTTGTCATGCTTGGCTGATTGAATTTGGTGCCAAAAGTATACTCTGAGAAGCCAGAAATGCCAGGTATTTGAGCTTTTTGCTCTGTTGTGTCAATTAACAAATGCTTGGTGTCTTGATAGACTCTGCACAAGGACATCAAAGGTAGGTCTTTCCCTCTACAATAAAGGGGAAAACAGGGCAAAATCCACAAATATCTGACAACTCTTTCATTTAGGAATGAAAATCCTTCTCGCTCTATGCCATGATTTAGGAATTCACTGTTTCTTCGGTGCTGACTTCATGAGCTTCCATGAATCTCAGTACATCTTTATGTAATGGGGTCTCCTATATAACTGAAAGATGGCTCTGTTCAGCTCTGGGGCAAATGAACCCCTTGCTCACCTTACATTTTAGACCTCTTTCTACTTGGGGGATGAGCGCTGACATTGATCCATTGCACCAGCAGGTGGGATACCTCGGGGCAGCCCTAACCCCCTGTCCCTTTCCTTATGTGTATGCAACTTTTCTAAGTAGTCTCTTCGTTTCTGCTTTGTAGATGCAAGGCTACCTGCCTAAATCTTTATTGTTTTCTATGACATAATTTTCAAGGTTTTCTTGAATTTAGTTTTCATGAAAATATGTTTCTTATCCAGGAGAGCTGGTTTTCAAGTATTACAAGCTGCCAAAATATAGGGTGAATAAACCAGCATGACCCCAAACAACATTTTTCTGGCATGCACTGATCAAATTGGCAATTAAATAAATGCGAAATTAAGCCTGCAAGCGCAAAGCCTTAGTACCTTGGCAGCCTGCACTTTCCCCACATCACGCCTCCTCCTCCTTTTCTTGCTTTTTTGTTGATGACTAATGAAATATAAGTATGCCTTTTAACCTGAGAGGTCAAATATCAAAAATATACATTGTACTAATTGAAATACAGTATACAAATACAAAATGCACATTGTAGAGTATCTATAGTTATAGGCAATATGTACACATAAGACAATCCATTATGCTGAAATATTTTACATGGGGTTAATAGACCTTTGCTGAAAAAAGCATGCAAGCTCAGCAAGCCTACCTTGGGTAAATTAAAGGGTAAAAAATGTTCATGATTATTCACCAACAAAAAGAGAGAAACGGACAAGCTAACCCGTTGAACACATTATTTAACAAGCATAGGCGGGACAGGGGGGACACGTCCTCCACAATACCCAGTAAAGGTAATTTATTCCCCCCAATATTTTTTCCGGACATCAAAATTATTTAATAGTAGGCCACCAATGACTGTCGGCTGCCTGCCTCCAGCTTGCTGGAGATTGGTGCCCCTGATTCTGAATGACAAGAGCTCCCGCACGAGTTTGGACTCTCGCCCCTGAATCAGAATAACAGAATTCACTGGACACTCCACACCATTGATGTATATCTTAATTCCACACCCGACAGCGCAAGGTGGTCGCAGAAGTGCGCTCCATGACATGAATTGCTGGTGAACACATCAGTTACCATAGGCTACTTTTTCCAAACAAAACATGGTATAGCTTGAAGAATCTAACAATCTGCACTACAAAATAGAGCAGTACTCATTGTTCTACATGTTTAACATGTAAACATCCTTGTTTGGTTTGACAACTTAAAACCATTTATAATTACATTCTATCTCATGCAAAATATTTCAGTTATTAGCCAAAAAGAAGTGTTTAACTGCAAAAACGCTTTAGAAAAAAATTGTGCAAGAATGGATTAAGAAAGTTCTAAAACGTTTATTTTCATCTATAACTCAAACTAGTATAAGGTCAAAAAAAGACTCAGGCTTTAAAAGTAAATTTTACATTTTATTGTACATGATTTATTTACTTTTTCCATGTAAGTGGGAACAAAAATCTATTTCAGTGGCACTATTTTCTCCACAGTTTTGACTTATAAATATCCTTGTTTGGTTTTGCAGTTTACAACCATTTATAAATCCATTCTCTCCCTTGAAAAACATTTCAGTTTTCAGCCATAAGAAAGTGTTTAACTGCAAAAACACTAGTAAAAAGTGTTCTCAGTCTGTGAAATACAATCAATGTAAATCTGATATTATGGTTGGAGTTACATACACGCTACCTGAAATGGTTAAACTCTGGAACTCTGGTTCTATAAAATCACTTTTTTTGTGGATCAGAAGTAGAAGGAAAGGGTCTGAATAGACAAAAATCTCTGGAGGAGCCAGACAACTCACAGAGAGACGTCATGCTCATTCAAACTGAGGGCACATACAACTCAAATTTTTTGAACTTTTCTTACATAACAAATGAATTCAACTGCAATCACGGCATAGACAAGTTACTTTCTCCACCCCGTCCATAGGGTATATTTGGCTTATTAGATGGGTCCCGTCTCCTTTGTCGCATCCCTCACTATTGTATTCTCGCCATCAATGTCAATTGTTGACATGAAAGTAGTTTCCAACTGCCGTTTTACCAAAGTAAAATACGCAGTGCAGACAGCAGTTACACTGATATTGAACTGATGTGTTGTTTATTTGATTATATGAACTAAAATATAACTACATGGTAAACTAAATAAATAAACATTATGACAGTTTGATATTACAATGAAAAACCAAGAATCTATACAACGCATGACACTTTTATTTTGGCAAATCGGAAGTGGGAAAACATCTTCACTGCCGGCTCTTTCTGATTGACAGCAGAACTGCAAGCTGCCTGCAGCTTGCAGTTCTGTATTTTTACTTGAAAACCCACAGGGCAGGAGATAACAATACAGCACACATGGATGTGGTTTTGAATTGCTTTTATACAAGTAGTTTGAGCAAAACCTTATTTTTTAATCCTAATGAATGTAGTTTTCCATGTAAAACTCAAAGCAAGCCAAGCAAAACGCAGTGGGCTGCATGTCAGTCAGATAAATGACACCCAGCCTTCACAGGGTTTTGGTATGATGATATAGGCCTTGGCATATCAGACCACCACAGTGTTGAACTTCTCCCTAATAGTCTGGTTAAGTACTTTGTACAGATCCTAATTAACACTAAGAAAATGCGGTAAATAATTAAATATGCCTTTAGATGTGAAAAACGTAAAAAGGTAAAAAAAAAAAAAAGGATTTCACTATATGTAGATTTGGACAGGTTGAACATTGCCTCTAAGCCAAAAAAAAAAAAAAAAAAAAAAAAAAGAAAAGAAAAAAAATTGGGTGCATGCCGCCCCTGTCACAGACCCCACACCAAATTATGTCCCCCCAATATGTAAAGAGTGGTGAAGCCCCTGTATTAGAGGGTAGCAACAATCGACCTATGTGGTCGATTGTGGATGTGTTGAAATGTACGGAAGGTTCTTTTATTCATTATTGGTGGAGCTGTCCACATATACAGAAGTTCTGAACTGAGCTTCCTGTGGAGTTGGACAAACTCTTTGATTGTTCGCTACAGCTGGGACCTAAGATCTGTTTATTAGATATTTGTGAGGAACCACCAGCTAGATTTCAAAGAATGCACTTTTAACATTGTGCTCGGAAATGCATAAGGATCACAGATAAAAGGTCTTTCACTTGGTCAGTGGTTACAAACTGTGATGAGTGTAATTCCTATGGAAGAATTCTCTATGGCACTGAAGGATAAACCTTTTGGATTCTTCAAGATCTGGGAACCTTTCTTGACCTATCAAGGCCAAGAGAATTCTCAGAGGGTGAATGATGGCCTGAGAGACTTGGCATAGAAGAAAGACTTTTATTAATAGATCCAATTTTATGGTGTAAAATGGTACTGACACTCCTTTAATAGGAATTGAATTTACCATGGACGTGGTTGTTATACCTACTTGATACTTGATGACTGGATTCTTCATAGCTCCCACTGTAGCCCCAGATTTAAAGTATGGAAGTCATGGTTGACTCCCATACTTTAAATATGCCTTATCTATTTATTTATTTATGTACTTATTTAACTAGTCATGTTTTGTTTGTCTGTTGGCAACATCTATGTTTTATCTGTGTGCTGTGGCCTCTTGGCCAGGTCACACTTGAGAAAGATATACTAAATCTCAGTGTGTCCTCACATGAATGATTGAATGATTAATTATTTGTCTTTGCATGTTGAGGGAACAGGATTAAGGGAATAGGATCGAGGGAACATGGGTCTGTTTGTAGTTTGAAAAAATTACACTGAAGGAACATTTTTTCAGTTTGAAAAAAATGATTCATAGGACATAGGAGGGAACATACTGGGACCCTGGGAACTTAAGGTAGACCTACTCTAAGGGAATGCATGAAGAAACCAGGCAGAAAAGGTGGATAACTGGTATTTGGACTTGATTGCATATGAAATGATATTCCCAAAATACTACATACATGAATGAACTAGTGATTGGCAAAGCAGTTCTTTTCAGTGTACTGAATCATTAGAATCAGTTCATTAAAAAGATTAATTCAAAAGATTGGTTCACCGAATCGGTCAGTGCTTGACCGGAGCTCCAACTGCGCAGCCCCACTCACTGAACTGAAATACGGTGCACGTTCAGTAAACTGATCATTCAGCTTGTTCACTGAATGATCCGATTGATCATTTCTCAAGTCAGTAAAGTTGAGCTCTCAGTCAGTTACAAGCAAACGAACAGCGATACACTCACTCACTGAGTGAATAAACTATGAGCTGAACATTCGGTCGTGTTTCAGTTGATGTTCAGTGATTGGTTCACTGAACGTACACAGTGAACGTGAGCCCCGCATTGCTGAATCACTCAAACGAAGTAGGAAGTAGGTGACGTTCACTGAACGGCTCGTTCACTGAAGGTACACAGTGAATGAATCACTGAATATGAACTGAAACACAACTGAACGTTCAGCTCACAGTTCAGTTCGCTAACTAATGAGCTGAAAACAGTTGTTCATTAAGGATAAACTAGTGAGCTGAGAATTTAGTTGGATGAAGATACAGTTTGCAAACTGCAAGTCACTATAACAACGTCCTACCTTATTATGTACCACACATATATTTTCGTGACACCTAATTATTAAATAAAATATTTGGTGCTACTTCCTACTTCAAGACATCAAGAAGTGAAGGGAGGGAGAGGGCGGGATTAAGCAACTCTGCTGCTCAGGCTCACGTTCACAACATGATCATATATTAATATATCTCAATATCGATATATGTCAATATTGCTGCACGTTTGCCTGCAACTGAGCTCAACTGAACTGACTGAGAAATGAACGGATTGTTTCCGGAAGTGATTCAGTCCAATTCATTCATCCAAAATATTTGTTCTTTTGAACGAATCGTTCGTGAACGACCCAACACTAGAATGAACATCAAACACTGCATTTTCTCGCTAGCTATGTTGTGATTGGATTTCATTTTCTGAGCTTTATAGTTTCCCTCCAACTCTCTGCACAACAGAAAACCTGCTGCCTGCATTTCACCAACCATTTTCTGCTCCAATTAGTCATCTAGCCCTCTTTTTTTTCCTTTTCACCGCAAATGAGTGCAAATATAAGTTATGTAAGCTGCTGTCCCTTCTCAAGCTCCATTTTAGCACAATCAGGTGAAAAACAAAATCTTGTTTTGAATTTGTTGTGGTTAGACAGGGGATTATAGAGGTCCCTCAGGCCTACATCCAAGTGTTGAATCTTTGTATGCGGTACAGGGATCTCACCCGCATTTTTCTGCCACGTGATATCTAAGACATCACTGATCGCATTTTGATGAAACTTTGGAATGTTGCACGTCACCAGCATTTTCAAATTGACACTGATTTGCCCAAGGAGGGCAATGCAATAACAAGTCAGAACAAGGTGACATATTAGTTACTGATTCACCCAGAGGAGAACTGCATCACTCGTGGAGGACAACATGTTTACTGCTGCCTGGTTTCAAAAAAGGCATGACACTATTAGTGGTATTGTGTGGGGGTGGGGTTGTGGTGGTGGGGGGGTCATGTGCCATAAATACCAGGCCAGAAACAATTACATCACAGAAATGTGTTTTCTTCACAAACTGGGAAAGCTGAAGGAAGGAGAAATTCAGTGTACTCAGTGTAATCTCGGTTACTCTCTGTTCTTTCAATTAGAGAATGCATTGCATCTGCCATTGAATGTTTAGGTGGTTTTTTTGTTTGTTTGTTTGTTTTTTGCATAATTAAATGTTTATTTCATACGATTTACATCAGCAGAAAGTTAATTTATGTGAATGTGATTTTTTTTCCCCATCAGTCTGCACTGAATTGAATTCAACAGGAAGAAAACTGGCTATGAACCTTTTAAACATCATGGAAATGAAAAGTGAGCAGACAGCAGTAGGAGAAAAACATGGACACTTGTACTGTTTTATTGAGTACACTGTTATTATCTTGTATATGTAGACTCATATTCAGCACAGAGTTTTTGGGACTCCTCTCCACAACATGCAGTATCAAATCATGCACTGTCAAATCAGCTGAATTAATGCAGGACAAGGATCTCCTCCACTTTGGGGAGAGATTGAGGAAATGCAATAAATGTACCACTCATTCACATGTATTTGAGCATTCTTCCTTGTGCTGTGCATAATGGATAACCGCAAGACGGTCCTCTGTGGGAATGTCAGTGTTGCTGAAGTGGACACTAACTCATTATTTAGTCTAAGATGGCATAGCACAATGTTTTCAGTCCTCTGTTCTGTCCTTTTGCTTTCACCAGTATCCTTACCTTTTATGACCCCGGCTGATGATACATTTGCTTTCTTTAGATCAGCTTTAGATGCCAGCTTTGGAATGAATGTAGAGGTGTAGTGAGTACATGTGTGAAATTTTTTTATTGTTCCACCTAGAAATCTTTGTGCTGTGTTACCTATTGCAAAATACAATTTATTTTGGGTATGTTCTACTTGAAGACATTTTGACTGGAGAGGAATGGCTTCCATAAAGTAGGCTTTACAGTTAAGGTAAGGAGGCCAAAAATATTAATGATCAAGATTAATATGTCAGTGTGAGGATTTTGACTAATCTTGTCCAGTTGGTAGGATTTGCAGGTTTCCTCACATTCTCTAGATTTTTTTTTTTTTTTTTCAGAAAAACTGTTCACAGTGACAAATTACCTCAGACATTTGACAAGACTACAAATGGTCAATTAAATTCAGTACTAAAGCTAGGATTTCTGCCCCCAAAAAGTGGCCCTTTTGAGATGAAACTTTCACTAGACACCAGCAAATATAGGACGTAAATGGGAAACCAGTTTGACCTATTTTCATAGTAAATATAAAAGATAACCAAATTTTATCATGAGACAAATTGGTGTCAGACAAAATGTACCCATTTATTTTGTTGGTGCTTTGATAATACATATCCTGTTAATCAGTGAACACCTCCACCCTTAAGAATGGTAATCCAGAGTGCACCATGGCCAATGAGACATTCTGGTCTAAGATAGCTAGACAAATTACTATGCCTGGATGTTTCCATAAAATAGCACGCCAGAAAAGAACAGACAAAGTAGTGTCCAGTTACAGACTGTTTTAGTATGGATATTTAGCAAAATTAATCAATTAATCAAATTACAAACTGACCTGTGGGTTCATAAAATAAGAATGGGCCCCTAAATGCTGTTTGCTCCCCCTTTTCCATAAACAGTATTGAAAGTAGTAAAATGATCTTCTTCCAAACTAATCTCTACTTCTAACCTCTCCCTATCAACTGATGATGGGAAGATATTGATAGCTAATGAAAAGTATTTAAGAAATGTAATAATTTTGCCTAAATCATATAGAACTATTTCTGCATAAAGTGACAGTAAACAATTGTTCATGAAGACAGTTCATTAGACTGATAAGCTGCTGTACACATTAGCTACATAATTTTGTTACTTCCCAGGCCACACGTGACTTTTTGAAGATAAACAAGAAAAAAAAGTGTGGTGGTGGGGCCCCCAAAAACTGGCCTTTGCATGGGGCCCAGAAATTTGTGGAACGCCCCTGGACAAGAGGGTTACACATTACTAAAATCTGTGTGAACCTCTGCAGGAGAAAAACGAAGAAGACACAACATTTTTCATCGTAGCTGCACACATGAGGCTGTGCTGTCAATGGCTGTCATCTAACAGAACTGTCAGTGAGTGCCGTGACACATGGGGACTGTGGAGGAGGCTGCATCCTCTGTAGATGTCAGGAACTGGCTGGTGGATGACCACCTCCTGTAGCCAAGCTGCTGTTTCCAGCCAGTTTCTCTTTGGCTCTGTGCCTGTTATGATTCAGCTGTTTCCTAGTATAGATTGGGTGACAGTTCTCCTACAACCAGACCAACATGTTAACCAATTGTGTTATCCCCTCCCAAGCTAACTTAATTTATGGTGCCATAGTTTCGCTTGTGGTGATTCTGCACTTCTGGCACAGTGACATCAGTTTCCCCTTGGGAGACACTTCTGTGGTGGAACTGTTCCAAACTGTTCTCTTCATCACCAGTGTGTCAGAGTGCTGTGACGCAGAGTGCATTTACAGGGAAGGGAAAGAGGTGATTTGATTGGTCATGACTCATGTTAACCCCCAAGACACCTACTTATATTCTGTCCTCCTAACTCCACCCTAGTTATGCAGCTAGCTGCAAAGTTAGTAAAAATCAATTGCCTTTGACTGCAGTTTGGGCTCTATGCTACTGATTAGCCAACCAAGTTTGAAGATTTTGTTAAAATGATAAGAAAAGAAATAGTATACACAATACAGCAAGAGCAAATAATTTGTCTAGTAAAATTAAAGCTACAGGATGGAACTTTCACATATAGTAAACATTTGTTCCAAATTTGAAAAAAAAAAAAAATGTAATGCTGTTTACAAGGCAAACTGTCCCTCTGTTTTCATTTTTTGCACTTTTACAAAAACAGCTGGCCGTTGTTGAGGAGAGTACAGTACAAGTGTATGCTTTATGCAGAAATTATATACCTCAGTGCTCTTATGGCCCTCATGAAGAAGGAAATATGGTCCTGAGAATGGAGCCAACACTGGTGGGAACTCATAAGCTCTGAGGTCTGGACACCGTGTGGCTGAATAACATTTTTATGAGGAAACATAATTCTGGCTGTTTATTTTTTTTTTGTTGTTGTTGCTATGCTTTGTTTTCCTTCCTTTTTCCTTCATTGATTCTTGATAGTTGAACACACGAAATGTAGAAGCTAGCGGGAGGAAACATTAATTGGGACATGGTAAAGATTGCCAATGATTGTAGTATCCATATTGTGAATGAATTTATGTCCACACACAACTGAGATTTGATAAGAACGCAAGCCAGGCCATCTCAAATTTTGAGATCTGTATACAGCCATGATCCAGTCTGAGAGTGTATGCACTCCTGACAGTTAATGCGAGCTGGCATGATTGGATGTGCCAGGCTGCATTGAAAAGACAGCTGTAACCACAGCCAGTGGTGCCCAAATAAATGAAAGCTACCTTGCCTTTCAGAGGTTGACGTTTTCTTTAGTATCGACAGTAGATTGTTCTCAGTGATGGTTTCTCTACAGTAACAGTAAGGACATCAGCAGAGGACATATTTTAAAGACAATGTTTTAAGTGGATAACTTCAAAGTACTCTGAGATACTTTTATATAAAAGTTTTATATAAAAAATACTAAAATAACTGGTTACTATATAGGGAAAGTAAAGTAATCAGTCTCTGTAAACAGGTACATTTCCTAGTAAAATGAAAATTGCTAAGGTCATTCCTACATGTAAAGCAGCAGACAGACATTTTTTTCCCAAAGATTTTATCAACAGACATAATATACTCTTAGAGCAACAATATGGTTTTCGAAGTAACTGGGACACATTCATGGCATTAATGGAGTATGTGGAAGAATTTTCAAATGCAATTGAGAAAAATGAATATTCTGTATGAGTGATTCTTTTGTCTCAAGAGAACATTTGATACTCTCAATCACAACTTACAGCTAAAGAATTTAGAAAGGTATGATGTTAGAGGGGTAGCACATTCTTGGTTGAGTAGTTACTTGGAGAATAGGTACCAGTACATGCAAATAAATAACTTTAAGTAAAATTGTTAAACATTATTTGTCGGGTTCCCTAAGGATCAATGTTAGGCCCCAAATTGTTTATTTTGTACAGAAGTAATATTTGCAAAAGTGTCTCAGGTGTTGAAATTTATTTGCGGATGATACCAACTTATTTTGTTCTAGTAAAAATCTGAAACAACTTTTGGATACAATGGAAATTAGCATTACAAGGTCTTAAGAAATGGTTTGACATGAATAAATAGTTTCTGAACTTAAGTAAGACAAAAGAGAGAGAGAGCCCTAAGAATTGTAAATGGTAAGTGGGAAATCAACAGCCAATCAACTGTTCAAGTAAATTAAAGGCACTAAAATGTAGGGACCTGGTAGATTTTAAAGTTGTACAAATCATGTAAAAAAACAAAAATAAATTACTACCTGAAAATATCAAAAAGCTATTCATAATAAAAGACACACAGTATGAGTTTAGAGGAATATTTGAGAGAAGTATGCTTAAGAAACCAATGGTGACCACTAAAAATAATACATGTATTTCATGAAAATGTGTTTTTTGGGGTTTGTTTTTTTTTTGTTGTTGTTGTTGTTTTGTTTTTTCTTTTGTTTTTTTCGTTTGTTTGTTTTAAAGACATGCTTTGTTGCTTTTATTTGCTTGCTTTTATAGACTTGCTTTTATGTGATGTCATCTTTTTATATCTTTCTATTGCTTTTATTCTTATAATTTGTATTTATTTATTTGTTTATTTTTTTCAGTGTGTTTTACTTTCCTTATATTCACACTTTTTAATGTCCTTTATTTATTTACTTTTATTTTCTTATTTCTTTTACCTTTTTATCTTCTGCCATCCTGTCTTCTCTCTATTGTGTATTATATCCTTGTCTTCTTGTTTTAACTCTAACTTTTCCTTAATTTTATCTTGCTTTTGTTTGGCCTTACTGTTGTTATAATGTCTTTTTATTATCTTGCTTTTGCTTTGTCTATCAAAGCACTTTGTAAACTTTGTTTTTAAAGGTACTATACAAATAAAGTTATTATTATTATATTATATTACATTATATATTATATATTATATCATTATGATATTCTATTATTATTATTATTATCATTAAAATAATGTAATTAACAAGTATGACACTGTATGAGTAATAACCAGTATTTTAGCATTAATATGGTATGGACATTATAACTATGGATTATAAAGATTCTTCATGCTTGAGATTTTGTATGCTCAACACTGCTCAAGAAAGGCCAGATGTACTGGAGACTCCTATAACATTGCAGTGGACAACATTATTGCACAGCTGAATTCCAGATTTCAGTCAATTAGAGATATTTGCAATGACTTCAAGCGGATAATCATGTTCCATCAGTTAAGAGAAGTGGACACAGATGCATCTTATAGAAACTGGACATCAAAATATTCCAAGAACCTCGGTTTGTCTGAACATTTGAAAAAATAAGTGCTCTGTCTGAGAAGGATATATAGTGCCACATTCTCAGGATCATTAACACCCACTAAGTTGCTCAGCAGGATTTATGAAATGAAACTGGAGAGCATTTATAGTGACATATGGCATTTATGGATCCTTTGCACCCTACCTGAAACTGTGGCAGGGGAGAGATCATTCAGCAAATTAAAAATAATCAAGAATTACATGCGCTCCACGATGAGCCAAGAGAGGCTCAATAACCTGGCAGTACTTTCCATCGAGTGTGAACTGGCTCAGCAGATCGATTTTAAAGACATTATGAAGGACTTTATGTCCAGACATTCGCGGATGATGCCAGCGGAAGAGGCAGAGATGGAGGCAGAAGGTACACACACGGCAAATAGATTTTCTACATCCAATCAAAGTGTGGTGAGTGTTGCAGATCTTTGTTGACTTGTGTTTTGTGCGTGTGTGTGTGTGTGTGTGTGTGTGTGTGTGTGTATGTGTGTATGTGTGTGCATGCCTAGTTTGCCCCTGACACTGATGTATGTATTTACAAGGGAACGAGAGAGTAGACATTTTGATTTGAGGTTGGGGGGACATTTCAGTCATTTCTATGTTCCTGCCTGCTAAACTTAAATCACCACTGATGTCATTTAGAGTGTATGACTAATTTCCACCGAAAAATCCTTCCAAAACTCAATGCGTGTGACAGATTAACAGTAAGGAGCCAACTATAATTTCTATCTGGTTAATTTTTCTCTTTATCTTCACAAAAGCACGGTTTACTTAAAGCTTTCTAAGACCTTTATAGCAGTGCTTACAATCACGTTTGATTTAAAAGTCCATGCTCTCACTGAGTCAAAGACGGGGGGAAAGTCCAGCTTAATTAGAGGCAACTAAAAATAGGGAGGTAGGAAAAAGGCACTTTTGTTCTCTGGCTGTGCGTTGAATGAGAAAGGCTTTTTATCAACACAGTCTTATGAAAAACATCAACAACACAAGAAAAGTGGGTCACCCTTGGTGAAGGGTAAAGTATGCCAAAGGACATTCAAAAGTTGGCACCAGGAGGAAATATCAGACCCTCTTCGGCTCTGTCAGAAACGTCCTCCTTGTGTAATTTTTCAAAGAAAAAGTAGAGGAGGCTCAAAGTTAGAAGGGGATGGCATGGTTGAAAGTATGACCGCAATGAATCAAACCTTGGATAAAGCGTTGGACAGGAGGCACAGAGAGCTGGGAATGGTCTGTGAGGAAAACAATGTCCCTGTTCCACTAGGTGCCAGAGCCACATGCTGAGTGCGAAGCTAAAAAAGGCCGACTACTATAAACAGCTGGATGCAGCCCTGCAAGGAGGACATTGGGAAAACACTGGTGTGTGTTTGAGATTGCTTTTCATATCGGTGGCAAATAAAACACTGATGGAACCTGCAACTCCATTCTAGTGAGCTTGAGGGATTATGACGTTTGATTCATAGGACTTCCCATGGTCACTCAGTGTAATACATTAACTCTTCAAGGCTTATAAGATCACATTTGAGTTATGAGCTGGTTGGACTCTGGAGCATACAGTCTCGTGAGAGTGGAAGGCCTCCAATAGCATGTTCAAAGTGACACAGTCAGAATCTATTGGCTACCACAGGAACTACAGTCTGCATTACCAGTATTTAAAGGTATCACTTAATAAAGACAATAATTGTGCAAGTGCTGGCTGTTGACTAAATAAACAGCAGACTACTGTTTAAATTGCATTTTTTTTAATGCAGGCTGCACTGACTGTATCTGCTACTTGCATCTCCTTTTGTCAATAAGAGTCCCGAACTCTGTGTGCATTTGTTCTGCTTATCTGAAACAGGATTTTTTTTTTAATTGAATTTATTTTATGTTTATACAGGCAAATCATTTATTTGTTCATGGTAATATTTATGCCATAAATTATATAAAAATAGTCTGAAGAGAAATTTTTTTTTGGTTGGCCAAACCAAGTTTTCCTAATGATTGTGCACCTTGCTGTGAAAATTTAAAACCAAAATGTTTGTGAAAATGTAAACTTCATAAACAAGTTTACTAAATTGTAAAGCATTTTTTATAAACAAATGCAAGCAAATCTTAACTTCTGGAAAAAGAATGCTTTGTTTTACTGCTGTGAATTCTAGCCTAGTCAAAATATTACAGGTTTTTATTTAGAAGACCTGTACTACTTCTAGAAACTGTATACAGCAGCTGTACCAAATGATGTCAGAATATATTTCATTATTTTTTATCCTCTTCTTTTTTGCCTTTTTGGCTTTTGTTATTGTTCTTACCACCCAGTTAATGTTTGCATAACCTGCTGCCTAAATAACTTCATGATGTAGCCTATTTGGAATAGTGCTGGAAATAAGCTCCTGGCTGCTGTCCTTGGTGCTGAAAGTTGAATTTTGTACTATATTTTGGTGTATTAACTTGCAAAAAAATAATCATTAAATAAATAAATAATATATCACATAGGCTGTGATGTTCAGGGTTTTCATATATAGAGCAGTCTTAGTGACCACGGAGCTCATGAAACCCATCCTAAGCCTGTGATTAATTTTAATGGAATTTGTATGGTGAACACCCTTAAAGTATGGCACACTGAAAGGTTTAAACTAATTAAAAAGACTGAAGCATAAATGGGTCAGTGGAAGGGTGAGTTTCTTTTTAAGACGCTTCTGGCAAATAGCAACTACAAGAGAGTATATGGGGGTATTTAGCCAAAATGAATTATATTTGGATGGTTTAATTTTACATAGACAATGTGTCAGGCAGCAGAGGCTGATTAAAACAATGATGTGATTCTGTTTTCGCTTATGTGTGCCTTATATGTATAATGCAGGAGATGCATAATCAGCATGCATCAAAATTCACTTTTCACTGTAAACAAACTTTGTGTTGGAGCGTAATGTAGGGGCTCCATTTACATTCAGAGTCACTTTAAAGCCCTCCCTTCTCTTCAACACAGAGGAGAGCAAAAAGAAAGAGCGAAAAGAAAAGAAAATCTATATATTCTAGCCCTCCAGCCTCTTCCCTGGTTGTAAAATCTGTGAAATTCTATGGAGAAAAACTTAGAAAAAACAAAGGGAATATAATATAAGCAACTGAGGAAGCCAAATGAGAGGCTGTAAATCTGGGATTGGGAGTCTTTCCTCGTGTGAAAGAATTGGCCATGATTTAGAATAAAGAACCAGAATTTTAACCAGAGCAGATAGCCTTCATTTTGAATCATATTTCCTTATTTTTCTGTCTCTCTCCATTCTTATTTTGTCTGTTGTGAAAGTGATAATCTGTTTAGATTTCATAAATGGCATGGCCTTGTTAATTTTCCTGCCTGCTCAGCGTGTTTTTTTCTGAATGGGAGCAATGAGCTGGGCAGGGTGATGACAATAGAGATTGAGAAGCAGTGAAAGTATCTGCCTCTGCAGGCAGCGTGCTGTCGGAGCCCTGCAGAGCTCACTCAATAGCTTGTGTGCTCATTGTGTTGGTGTCCAAATATTGTCGCTCTCACAATTCAAACTGCTTTGTATTGTAATGTCAGGGAATCTCATATCAAGGTTGTGTCCCTTTTGCGAGGGATTTTCCAAATATGGACAATTTTGATGTTTGTTGTGACTGAGTGTGCATAAGGGAATCAGAGAGGTGTTTGTGTACACTATGTGTGTGCATTTTTAATGCTGAATGAGCAGGGAAACTCAGCCAACTTGTATACTCTCAGAAAGCTTGTCAATGGAGAGAGGTTGGCCGTGGCTGAACTTTTCCCAGTCATCAGCTGTCCAATCAGATTTCAGCATTTCCTTATTTGATTTGATTTTGTGTCATGAACAGTGGCTCTCTTAGCAAAAACCATCCAAAGCTCCTCAGTTCTGCAAATCTCATACTATAAGGATGACAGGAATAAATGTCTCAAACATGATGCTTGGAAAACACTTTCACACATTGTTGGGGTGGATGGTTAAGTCTGAAACCACATTGCTGAGGGTTTTCTGTAATTGCTGCTTAATGCACAACAAAGAGTCTTTTTCTGACTTTCCCAGACTGACACAAGATGTTTGACACCATTGGGTACGATTTTGTATTAGCTTAGCATAAAGACTTGAAGTCTACAGGAGCCATTAGCCTAGCTCCATCAAAGTGAATAAATAAACTTATATCATAAACATGATACATTTTGTAAATAAGACAGCTTTGGAGTTGCTGTAAGGGTTATTTTCAAGTCTTTATGCTAAGCTAACATGAAATGCTACCCTTAGGAACCGAACCAGTGGACGTACAGAGGTGAAGATGGTATTGGACCTCTTGTCTCAGTCTGGGTAAGTCAGAAAAAATTTGCCCAAAACATTGGAGTATTCCTTTAACAAGTCACTTAGTCTCATCTTCAGTGTTGAAAACTTGTTTTTCCTCAAATAAGGTAAAAAAAAAAATCTGCCAGTGGAATGAGATAATCCCATTTGTTTCAAATGCCAATTCCAGAATTTTCTTGAATCAAGTGTCATTTTCTTGATCCTAGCAGGATGATCTGCCTTATTCTGCCTTGTTTCAACATAGTTATACTTGTTTCCAGAAAAAATCCTGAAACAAGTGAAACTGCATTGGAAACAAGTGGGATTATTTTCACCTCACATAGCATTTAAGAATGAAAATGAGACTATGTGCTACCTAATCAGCACTAACTGAATCATGTAATGTTATAGAAGGCAGTACCAATGCAGTGAAAAGTACAAAAATGCATGATTTGCCTGTGAGCAACATATTGACTGAGTTGCTGACAATGGGGCACAGGGAAACTCTCCAGGCAGACTGACAGTCAGACCCACTGCCTCTTTGTGGGAGAAAAGTCTTGCAAAATGGAATGAGGAATTTGTGAATTATGAATACTGGAATACCCTATTCCCAGTTTGGCTTGGTGCAGCATGACTGCTAAAATTCCAAATCGTCATTACAAAGCCTGCGTGAAATTATTCCTCAAGTAAAGAGAGCCTATATGCAGTGCATGAGAGAGAGAGAGAGAGAGAGAGAGAGAGAGAGAGAGAGAGAGAGAGGCTGACACACAATTTTCAAGGACATTCCTGAACAATTAACTTGCGGTTTTAGCTATCTACCCCATTAGTCTTGGGGGTTTGGAAACAGCCATTGATTTTGGATGTCAGCCACTCTCATTTTATGGAAAGTGCACTAAATGGCAGGGAAACAAAAACAAATTGAATTTTGTGTGCTGTTACTTGTAATGTGAAATTAGATATGTGGCCACGTGTGACTAAACAAGCCAGCCACAAGAGAGAGGAAGAGAGCAATGGTACAGTACAGGCCACATGCCATATTTTTTTTTAATAATTATGCAATTGTAAAGGAAAATATAGAGGTATAAGGCAGAATAACTATGCACACAATACATTTCAATATGCCTTTGTTAGGGTTCAAACAATATGAGTTTTTGAAGGCCAAATGTCTGCACTGAAGTTTCTGCTATTTTGTGCTGATATGTAGTATCTTTAATACTCATTTTCATGCTCAAAAATTAGTATTCACGATTTGCCCCAGATGTGTATTCTTATCAGCGTGGAAAAGCCTCTGAAACAGCATTTAGACCACCATGGGACACTAAAGCCTCCACTGAAATCCAGACTAATGAAATTCTTTTAGCAGCTCTTTAAGGCAGCCTAGCCCACCTCAGCTATTCAATGGCAAGGCACTTTAGGATACAATAGGCCTTTAAATGACAAATTAATTTACAGGAACACAATTGCACAACTAAATTCAGAATGTACAGAGGAAATGAAATTTCATGCCAGGAACCTCTTTTAGATCAGAAGTTATCAGACACTGACTGGCTGATAACTAATGTTTATTAAAAGGCCAGTGAAGGCTGATATATGAACATTCATTTATGTACGATAGGGTCAAATGGAAAGGTTTGACTGATTAATTTCCAAGATTGTTTCCAAGATAGCTCTAATAGAGATACATAGCTAAGACTGACAGCAAAGACAGGAGATAAAGGCAAAATATGGCAATCAGCTCCATTTACTGTGTTTTTGAAATTCATAGTGAACACCATTGTAGAAAAATGGTAAAAAAAAAAAAAAAAAAGTAAAAAAAAGGTAAAATAAAAATATTGACAATTCAATTGATTTCTGTTCATATGTGATTTGTCTTTTGATGACCAACAAGGGTCACAGTTCGCCCTCCTTTTGATTTACCATCTTCTCCCAGGCCGATTCAGGCCACCAGCATTTCAGTGCAGGCATGTTTGTGCGTACATGTGTGTGGGCGTGGATGTAATATTTACATGGGGTCGTGTTGGTAGACATGAGGAAGCGGTGCTGGTGATGTCAGCGTTTGCCCAGGGGCCTCCTGTCCCTCTTCAGACATTCAGCACTCTGACTGAGGCTGCGGGAGCTCCGGCACTGACTGGCCCAATTCTGTCTCTCCGTCTTCCCTTTCTCCCCTCAGCTGCTAGAATATGCATCGCACGGAATGAATATGCATCGCTCCAAACATAGTCACACATACACACACGTGAAATGTGCACACACACACACACACACACACACACAAATACACAAATGAAATAATGAAATAAGAAATAAGATAAAAATAAATTAAACTTTATTGATCCCCGTTAGAAAATCGGGTCACTGTAGCAACAAAACTAATCAGACTAAAGGGGGAAAAGCAGACAAACAGAGTATGAAATAAAGGACAAAAAGGATAAAATAAATAACAAAAGCAAGCAATTCAAATAAATGTGAGGCTCTATGAACATATGCTGGTGTCAGTTTAAATTTAGAAGTTAAATTGAAAAGATGCAAAGAAGAGTATATAGATTACTATGTATTGACAGGTTTAGGAGCTTAGGATAGGTTACTTTAAAAACCCATTTGCACATTGATTAAGCAATTAAAAATTCATCTCTGTTCAGCAAAATTACATATTATGAAGTTTTTTACATGAAAAAACATTCCTTCATGCCTTGAACCGGCTTAGATATAACTCTACACCTTTGCCTTCATTTAGTATGCATGGATGCAATGCATGCAATGTTATCACTCAACATTAGAAACGTAACGGTAATAGATAACATAAGCCTTTGGTTTGACTATGTTATCAATCAGCTGTGTGTTGCTAATGTTAGCAAGATAAACCTCAGCCCTGATGGCCAGCTCTGATAACAATTAACGTTACCTACCTTTTAAAGATAAACAGCCAGATG
>OMKZ01051305.1:0-13981 GCA_900302535.1 Neoniphon sammara | reverse complement strand
TTGCAAAGATCAGGCACATCCTATCTCAAAAACATGCAGAAAAACTAGTCCATGCTTTTGTTACTTCTGGGCTGGATTATTGCAACGCTCTATTATCAGGCTGTCCCAATAAGTCCGGCATTCTGGACCAGACTCTCCAACTGGTCCAGAATGCGTGTTCTTACTAGAACGAGGAAAAGAGACCATATTTCTCCTGTATTAGCTTCTCTGCACTGGCTCCCTATAAAATCAAAAATAGAATTTAAAGTCCTTCTCTTAACCTACAAAGCCCTTAATGGTCAGGCACCTTCATATCTTAAAGAGCTCATAATACCTTATCACCCCACTAGAGCACTGCGCTCCCAGAATGCAGACTTACTTGTGGTTCTTACTGTCTCCAAGAGTAGAATGGGAGGCAGAACCTTCAGCTATCAGGCTCCTCTCCTGTGGAATCATCTTCCAGTTTGGGTTCGGGAGGCAGACACCCTCTCTACGTTTAAGAGTAGGCTTAAAACTTTCCTTTTTGATAAAGCTTGTAGTTAGGGCCGGCTCAGGTTTGCCTTGGATCAGCCCTTAGATATGGTGCCATATGCCTAGACTGACGGGGGAATTCCCATGATGCAATGAGCACCTCTCTCCTCCTCTCCTCTCCTTCTCCACCTTTATGCATTCATACCCCATTAATTCTTGTTACTAACCCAGCTCTTCTCTCTCCCGTAGTTTTGTGCTCGTTCATTTCTCTCCTTTTTCCCTCTATTGCTTGCTATCCGCATACGGATAATTTAGTTGGTTGAACAGATACAGATACAGATAATGGTGTACTCGCTCATCCCTAGTGATGACATTAGGACCCACAGTAAGGTTTTCAGTCATACTAAATAAGTCCAACGTTAAAAGATTAACCCAGACCTCCGATAGTCACTTTTCTTTTAACATGGGGTTAGTACGTTAATCATTATTCAGGTGACCAAAACACAGTCTGTATCTGAACATTCCTACCAGTTTTCCTTGTTTTTAATCAAAGGAACTTTGAAACTCCTGTAGCTTTTCCTTGGCTCGAGCGGCTGTCGTTGTATAGCTCCTCTGGGGTCCTTCTTTGCGCTGCCATTCCATCGCTGTGCGGAGCCGTGCCTCCTGCCCGTCCGCCGCCACGGGCATCAGTGTTGGTGTGTTCTCTGGGAGTCCGCGTCTCTCCAATTCCTCCATCAACTCATTTGTGCTATTGTAGGTACGGGTTCCCCTCTCCCAGTGGATCCTTATCCTGGTTCCTTATCCTCCCCTGAAACCGGATGCCCCTCTCCTTCAAGATTCTCTTGGCTGAGTTGTACTCCTTTCTCTTTAGAACAATCTCAGTCGCATAATTGTGATCGAATGACAGTACTTTGTTTTCCAGTTGTATTTTCTTTTTTCCACAGCTCTCTCAGAACCCTCTTTGGTGGTGAATTCCAGGAAATTCACAATGATGGGTCTCGGCTGGGCTCTGCCTGCAGGTTTCTGTGCAAGTGACAGGTGTGCTCTTTGAATTTGGAAGTTAAAATCCTCCGGCAGGTGAAGTTCATGTCTGAGCAGGTCTTGCACAAACTTGGCCACAGACTCACCCTCTATTCCCTCTGCAACTCTGTAGATACAGAGATTATTTCTCCTTGATCTGGACTCCAAATCGGTTAACTTTTCCTGAAGAGCTTTTTGTTCGTTCAATGAGATAATGAGCGTGTTTGTTCGCCTCCTGTGCCCAGTGTTCCAACTTTTCAATCCATGATTCGGCCTCATTGATCTTGCCACTCTGTAGTTGCTGTTCAGCGGTGACTTTAGCTAGCTGCTGGTTAATGTCCTGTTTGGAGTCATCTAGGTCTTTTCTCACGTCACTCCTCAGTGTTTCTCCAAATGTGCGAAAAGCGTCTTTAATTTCAGTTTTAAGTCCCGTATCTCCTTGCTGATAATCTCATGGTCCGAGCACGTTTCCACCTTGCTTCCAGCTAAGTGTGTTGCTTTATGGCTGCCGTCTGCCTCCATTTCACAGTTAGCTAGCGATATCTCAATTTCGTCTTTCACCGTGTTTCTGGTCTGAATAGTTCAAGTTTTCCTTCCCATTCCAATTTTCCCCCAGTCACATTTCAGTCAGTATGATTTCTAACTCTGTTTGAGTTTGTGGGGAGTTTTACACTTGACTATCAAGAGCTCCGATGCCATGTACCCTACCACTCCATGTCCAAACCGGAATTCCGATAGGTGTGCTCTTACGCTCCCTATCAAGCAATGAAAGAAATAGAAACCTTCTCCAGCATAAGCTAGCACCTAACAAAACAGGTCAATGTTATGGAAATTTTATTGGAAATTAAATGAAAATTTAATTCTGGCAGACTTCAACAATTCATGTCAGATTCATATTTAGAATACATTCAAATAGATATTAAATAGTATTGAATAGTAAAAAAAAAATAAATACATATTCAAAACAACAATTAAAATAAACAATATTAAAAAGTGTAAAAACAGTTGTTTTTTTTTTGTTTTGTTTTTTTGTTTGTTTTTGTTTTCTTTAACAGGACCCTGTAAGTGCCTTAAAAAGGTAACCAGCCTTCAGGCTGTCCAGGCACAGCATCGACATGCTGGTGCAGACGCTGCCCTGGCAAAAAGCCCTAGGATGGAGCCATGAAATTGAGGTGCTGGTCACAATGTACTGGCTTGCCTGTGGAACCTCCTACAGGGTGACTGCAGACACCTTTGACATGCCACTGTCCACAGTCTGCAGGACCGTCCACAATTTCGTGGAGGAAATGATGGCCATCCTCCACCAGTTCATTCATTTCTCCAAACCAGAGGAGATGGAGGAGGTGGGGGCCGGCTTTGCTCCCCTTGCGGGCCATGAGGCATTCCGCTGCGTTGCTGGTGCCATTGATGGGTGCCACATAAGGATCCTTCCCTCTGCAGAGCCACAGAAAAAATGTTATTAGTTATAATGTAATGTAACAATAACCATTATGGCAAGTAATGGTTTGTACACTGGGGAATAAACACAAGCAAACAATTAGGTCTAAAGTACAAAGGCAGCTCACTACCACAACGTTAGAATAAAATAAAAATGTCAAGTTATGAACCTTAACTTTGCCTTAAGCCATTCCGACTTACCCGGGAGTAGATCATAGAGTAGGGAATGTGCAATCCATTTAGACCAAATATTGCTTGTTAGATATATGCAAAACGAATGCCTTCTCGTGTTTAACCACATCAGAGACATCTGAGCGAGCAGGAAATTTGAAAAGGACTTGCTGAGATAAAGCTGTTCCTGTCAGGGTAGTATTATTGCTGACTGCCCGGTCATTTTGATAGCTTTATTTTAAATATTTCAGGAATACACCATCGTGGCGAGACGTCAATCCCATATCACTGAGGTTGTTTGCGACCGATATGCTAACGTTAATGATGGTTTGGAGGCTTCACATCTCCGAAAACATTGGAGCAAATTTTCAACTAGGCTCTACATTGATAAATCGACCACAGATTTTAAGTTTAAACAACTAAATTCTCGCCTAAAAAAATCTTAAAACTACATTCCGTGACAAAATCACAGTAGTATTTCGAAAAATTATTACTTACAGTTGTGAACTTTCTCCTCGGCCATTGTAGCTGCTTGGTTCGAAATGCATTCTGGGATACCAGGCTGTCTCAAGTCAACACAAGTCTCCTCCTGATGCATCCTCAGTAAAATGGGCATGTCAAGAACACTTCCGGGAATTTTAACCGTTCTTGGCTAAATGCGAACTTCTGCATTGGAACAGTATTTGGGCTGCGACTGACGACGTTTCACAAGTCCACAAGCACACAAGCACACAAGTACAGAGAAGAACGCAGATTAAGAAAGGCCCAAAGTTTCAGTCAGATGCTGCTCATAGTCCAGCCTGATAGTCCATAGTATTGCCTGATTTTATATATATAAGAGGCTCATTGTCTGGGTGATTCCAGGTATGATGCTTACTCCAGAAAGAGTCACTGCCAGTGTAACTCACTGATGTTCCTGATCAGCAAAATCAGTACTTTGGATCTGACTTTTATGTCAGGGCCATTTCAATGTTTCATCTTTCTAGCTTTTCAAGCAAGCACACAAATTTTTCTTTTGACAATTTATCCTTTTCTGTCATTTTCAGTGACAAATCCAGGTACTGATTTACACAATTAAGTATAAAATTCAGGTGTTTTTCACCTTTCTTATTCCATGCACAAAACACCTTTGTTTTTTCAGGGGTTTAATTAAGACCATTTTAAGGTATTAAAATTAAGGGATTCTGTTTCTAGTGGGTCCTGGTCTCCGTGAGTCGTCACCAGCGCTGGGGAGTCTGCCAAGGCAAGGAGCTCTCTCACAGATAATGGGACTAGGAAAGTTTTTGGGGCCGAGGATCTCAGGAATAACACGTTCCAAAAAAAAGTTGTGTCACGGCCCGCGGGAGATTTAGTATCCGAATATTGTTTCATCTCCTCCTGTTCTCCAAATCATCCACTTTGTTTTTCAATGACTGCACCTCTTTATCCAGTTTCTTTTTATGTTGTCTTCATTGGCAGAAATCCGCTCCTCCATTTCCTCGACTTGGTCAGCTAGCGTTGAGAGTGCAGATTCTATTTTTGTTAGGAAAAAATGAATGTTGCAAGTTTTAGTGTCTATCTGAGTTGATAGCTCTTTCTTGCTTTCCTGAAGCGCCTCAAGGGAGAGCTTTTCCTCCTTTCCAAAGCCAGTCGCCATCTTTGTACAGTGTGAGGGTATGGTTGTTGGTTTAGATAATGATGAAATTTTCTTCTTGCTCCTTAGGTTGTATTGTGCCATGCACCAATGGCAGATAATGTCTGTAATGAAAATTTCAGAAATGTGGTTTTAACAGAAAAAAGTAAAATAAAGGTAACTATTGAGGCGCACCCGCGGAGCTTACGATTGCACGTCCATCTTAGTTGGCTGCAAACCGGAAGTCCACATATTAATTTCTTTTGTATCTTTTCCACAATATGTATTGTTCTTCTGATGTTATCTTGCATCTTGCACTTCTTAATAAAGCCATTTTTACCCTCATCAATTAAAGCTGGCATGAGGTTCTCAAGTCATCAGGATATAATGGAGGTAAATATTTTGTAATCAGCGTTACAGTTGGTATTTAGCAGACACTTTTATCCAAAGCGACGTACACATGAGATTTCAATACAACACAAGCAAGGTACTAGTCGGAGATGAAGACAAGAGTAAGTGCTACAAAGCTAAGCTCTGGTCCAGCAGGACATGGCTGCTGTGGGGCAGCGCTATAAGGCAGTGCTACGAGACGATGCATAGAGTGCATAGATGAATAGAGAATATTTTTATTTATTTATTTATTTTATTAAGTTTTTGTTCGGATTACACAGTTCGTCAGTTGAGAAGGTGTTCACTAAACAGCTTGGTCTTTAGTCTTTTCTTAAAGATTGATAGTCTTTAAGAGTTTTGGCTAACTTACTAGCATGTAACTAGTGATGGTGAAACGAGGCATTCTGAAGCTTTGAACCTTTTTGAAACATTGTGTTGAAAATTGGTTCATTACTCGAAGCTTCATTCATTGTGCGCGTGGATGCGATCTGCTGGTACAGCAAAAGTTGTGTAGTCAAATCAAGGCGCACAGTTACCGTTTTTTTTAATGTAATGCAACATGTATTTTAATGATTTTCGATTTTTCTAAATTTTAACTTTTATGTAATGTAAAGGTTCAGGAGGTTAGCACTCTGACTCCATATGTTTCTTTTCCTGTGTCTATTTTCTTTGTTCATTTAACATAGCCTATGAAATAGGCTATGTTAAATATAGTTTGTTAAATGTTGTAGCCTAAATGCAGATCATAAGATTACACACAATTCAGAGGGTGCAGTGGGGCAGAGGATGTACAGGGCAGATAGGAGTAATGCATCATTTAGGTCTTATTTCTAAAAACAGTTTGTATCGCGGCAAAGTTCAACGCTCCAAGTGTCAAACTGAAGCAGCCAGGAGATTCTGTCTGAATGAAGCAGTAAAGTGATTCAAACGTCTTCAGTCACGTGATTTTCTCCGGAATGAAACAAGCCTTGCAGGGACCTGGCCTTCATTTCAGAAGTGAGGGGGACAGATTGTTCAAGAGCAAGATTATTATTATCTTACAGATATTTCCTTAACCAGTTATAATCTCTCCTCACCTGTGAAGCCTCTCCATGACAGTCATCGCTGCTGCTTCGTCCCTGTCCTGATCCCTGAGCCTTCTGTCTGCTCTTTCTATTGTAATATGGACAACAAATATATGTAAAGAAATTTAGCTAACGTTATCAAAAACAGCATCACTAAACTTACGAATGCAAGGTTTTTTGCCTTTTGCTGGCTGGTTTGCTGGGCATTGCAGCGCTTATTTTACAACATTAACGTAACTTTCATTCAAACCATACAGTTCACCTAGCTCGCATCCTCCCCGTGGCATCCAGAGCACCTGTCTCACTGTCCATGCTCACTGCTCACAACAAGACATGCCATGTAGCCTACATGCCATGGTGCGTTCAAGGCAACTCGGAAATATAAGCGCCAACTTGTTAAAATGAATTCCAACTCGGAATTACAGGCCAGAAAAGGGGGGACAGAAGGGGCAGGTACAGGAAGTGTGGGGGACGTGTCCCCTGCATCCGCTACACCCATGAAGCCTCAGCACAGTGCTTCAAAAAAATTTGTTGAGTTCGAAGCAAGCTTAGGAGCCTCGCTGTCAGATTTCACATCACTACATGTAACATTAGATGCTGAAGTAATGTTACTTTTGTGCTTAATGCTACCTAATCCTGGAAACCCCAATTTTTTTCATAACAATTCCACATTTTTATTTGGACTTAAGAGCCGTAGTTTGTTTACTGTGTCACCTGCATTTACTCTCAAGAAAGCCTCATTTTCTTTAACCATTGTCACTCCAGAGGAAGTGCCTTTTCAGGCCTTTTCTGGCTTCTACCTCCAACACAATGGTTTCAATTTTTTCACTGGTGAAATTCTTTTTCTTTTTGTCTTTAGGGGCCATCTCTTCCTCCAACAACTTCACTACTCTCTCCATGATACACCTCTAGGCAAACACATTTCCTTATATAGAGAAATGGGGGCATGGTAGTATGCTAACTCCAAATTGTGGGCATGCACCTGTCACTTTAGAATTGGCTGGTGTGCACGTGTCACGAATCCCACAGTAATTTTGCATGCACACTTATTTTGTGTGCAAAGAAAAACATTTCTGCACACATATTAGTGAATGAGGCCCCTGGGGCATTCAGAGAGTGTAGTGGTTGTTCATGCAAGTACACAGTAAAATTTCCTTTTAAGCCATATGCAGGAAAACATGGTCAGTATGCAGACCCCCAGATGATGCCAAAATAATATCATATAACTGCATGAACTTTCCTGAGTTTGAGTTTTGCTGATCAAGAGTCTTCTGCACCTAGCTATCACTGCCACCATGGAGTAGAAGGCAACTGTCCTGAGCGGGAAGATTGCCAGAGCAGAATTTTACAGAATAACAATACCGCTTCTATTCACACCCAGCTTTATGCTGCGTGAAAGGGGCATAGACGCTGATTCTGTGGGTGCCCAGGGCCCAGGCACCCATGAGCAAATAATATTACAGGGTGAATTATTTTGCAGTGTGATTAAACTGGTCGGATCCCCCACATAAAAGATGTGAAATAAGCTTGTAACAAGCTGGAGTCTGGAGTGAGTGACAGCAGTCATTTCTTTAATTGTTCACAGTGCTCAGGTTGATGTAAAAAAAAAGAAAAAAAAAGAAAAAAGGAAAATGTTTATCAAGCTCAAGACTACACATCATGTCAATGTTGGCTATTTATTTTTATTTATATTTGGATCACACGTATGCTGGCTTTTAATAAACATTGATCAGCAGTCTGCTGGATGCACGTGTGTTCATCTATTTGTATGCCTGTGAATGTTGTGTGCAGATGTGGGTGCATGTGCTTAGCAGCCTAGTTGGATTGTGTGTTGTTGTAAACTGTAGTAGACTGTTAAGTAAGACATTACTTTTCTTGACAATTTTGCTAGAAGATGAGGTCTTTCGTTATTTGGAGTGATGCAATCAACATGTATATGTAGAGGACACTGTACGTCCTGACATACAATGTATAATGTATGTGTGTGTGGGCATGCGTGTAGGGCAGCCCATGGTAAAAAATAATAAATCCAGCGAGCTAAGGACAACAGTGTAAAAGTGACCATGGTGGATTGCAGTATTTTGAAATTGAAGTGAAGAAAAAGTGAAAAAATGAGGAACAAGAAATTTCCATTTAGATAAGTGAGCAAACTTGTGCAACCACCATAGTTTCTGATAGGCGACCTTAAAAACCAAACTCAAGAAGGTTTCCCACCTCACCACGTTAGTTATGCTCTACTTGTTAATTTTAGTGTGGGTTACAGAGTTCTGGATATTGTTTTTCAATGTTGGCAGACTTACTACACATGCCATGCAATTTTTCTGTTAAGAATTCATCCAGCTCAAACAGTTAGGTGTGTCTGAATCTGAGTGGTGCATATGGTGTTTCTTCTCATATGACCTCAACCACACATTAAGTTCCTTTGGTTTTTATGTGACATCATAGTATTCTGTGGACTGGCCTTAAGGTACAGAAAACCCAAGAGAGTTAAATCTGTTGTATCTGTAATGACATATTGTTTGTGTTAGAACTATAACTGAAGAAGACAAGGCCATTCACACACAGCAGTAGTTAATTATTTTTGGTTCTGTTGTTGTTAGTATATGTACAGACAAAATGACCATATTTTAATTGTCAAAGTTTTGTGGAGGATTTTTTGTGCACACATTGAAAGTGTTTATTGTCTCAATGAAAATTCCAAGTACATTCATTCAAAATGTTCAGAACTCTTGAGTACAAAGTTCCTTTAACAAGACTTTATTTCCCAGAGCTCATCAGGATAGCCTAGTTTCTCCCGTTTTCTCTCCTCCTCTTTTTCTTTTTGCTACCCCTCTTATTACAGCTGCTGCATTCCTTCAAACCAACTGTGACAAAAAGGGCATATAATGAACACAGCACCCACAGCCACCCGTTCAGACAAATCGTACCTTTGTCAAAATTTGCACCTGACAAAATACATCTTGGTCCATGCCACTCACAGAATCCACTGCACGTAACCTAAGATCAGCTGAGCACATCCCCCATTGCTGCAGGTCTAACATACTACTAACCTATTCAGAGAGAGGTCATTTTGTAGACATCTTTTACTTGGCCTAAATCATCAAGAATTTTGTGCTGACTGTCTGCAGGTCAATATGAATATGAAATAACAACATAACAGGCTTGATACTAAGACATATGCTTATATTTTGGAGGAACTACAGATATATATACATTTTGAGTGGAAAAAATTTATCTTGAAATTGACCAATATTTCTAGACAGTTAATTTCATCTTTAAAAACACTGCAACTGTGGACAGGTTTTCAGGCTGTGATTTATGGGTAGTTAAAGCCAGCCCTCCCCCAGTCAAGTTGTTATTTCTTTTCTGGACCTGAAAACAACTGAATGTGCTGCCCTTGTCATGTGAACTGGAGCTGAATGAATTAAGCATTATAACATCAGTGGTTGCTCCACTGAAGGTAGAAGTCCGGCATTCAGAATTTGTTCTTCATTAGTAGTGTTAAAGTATTATCAGTAAAATCTAGTTAGCATGAAAGATAAACATAGTCATTGTGAAGAATGGTTCCTTTCAGAGTGTTGAATTATTGATGCATTAACCTGTAAGACCTATTTCAATGATGCAGCTCTAACTGCTCCATATTCTGTTGGCTAGTTTTCACTCAAAAATCTGATTTGATGTTTTGCATGTAAAAGCTTACTCTGCAAAGTAATGTAACTACAGCCGTCAGATTAATGTAGTGCAGTTAACTTAAAAGCACATATTTCCCTCTGAGTGAAAATATAACAACCCACTAAATGGAAATATTCAAGTAAAGTGCCAGCACCTTAAACTGTACAAAGTACAGTACTGGAGTAAATGTACTCATTCTACCCCCACATAACATCAATTGGCAGTGGGGGTCCTAATCTCCCATGACATTTACAATACAAAAATAAATAAATAAATGAATAAATAAATACATGAATAAATAAAAATTCTGTAGCTTTATAGTTTAATTCATTCTGCTTAGGAACATTATTTCTGAGATGTGCAATATGATTTGAAATAAGTTCTAAGTATTACTGTTTTGTAGCAAAACTGTAATGCAGCTTTAATCACATTTCAGGAACATAGTTAGTAAAGGGGATAAATAATTGATATGAGTGATACTTAGGACAAAATGTTCTAAAACTGTGTGGCTGTTGAAGGTTTCAACATACTGTAGAATTTCATACACTAAACCAGGGGCATCGCCATTCTTTACATATTGGGGGGTACATAATTTGGTGTGGGGTCTGTACATGTGCATCATGCACCCAATTTATTTTATTTATTTATTTATTTTTGGCATAGTGGCAATGTTCAACCAATCATTCACCATTCACACGTTTTTCACATCTAAAGGCATAGGGAGAAATTCAACACTACAGTGGTCTAATATCCCCAGGCCTATATCATCATACCAAAACCCTGTGAAGACTGTGTGTCATTTATCTGACTGACATACCGCCCACTGCTTTTTGCTCGGCTTGCTTTGGCTTTTACATACCTGGTTTGTATGGAAAACTACATTCATTTTCACTAGAAAATAAGGTTTTGCTCAAACTAGCTGTATAAAAGCACAATTCAGCACATCCATGTGTGCTGTATTGTTATCTCCTGCCTTGTGGGTTTTCAAGTAAAAATACTCAACAGAATTTGAAATTTATCCACTTCTGAGGGATTGCAGGCAGCTTGTAGTTCTGTCAGCAATCAGTAGGGATGTGCGTATTGATTCAGAAATATCAATACTTCCGATCTGGATGGTTTTTTTTTTTTACAATTGATCTTCACATCAAAATATCGATTCCAAGGGTTCGCTTATGACACCGAATTTGTATTTGATTCTAAAAAAGTGAAAAGTGAAATTTGTAGTCAATAATTGTGTAGGATATAGGAACTTCTTTTTCCTTCCGGCTTCCGCTCCCTCATCCTGCTCACAATATATGCACTGAAATGCACACAAGCACACTGGTAAAAAGACGTAACCCTAAACATATGTATGTGTTTCAAGTTGTAACCCGAGGACCATGTAAGATGCAGGGAAACTTCAGAGGCAATGATTTAGTTTACATTTCATATTTATTGGTTTATTGGTTACAACCTAAACTTGGGGAAAGGGGAACGGGAACAAAAATTTGGTGTGGCGTCTTGAACGCAAAGCATGCATCAGATTTCACAGCTTTATAACTGGGGAACGCCCACTTGGAGAGGGATGTCCATATTTGGCTATGTATGTCACACAACAGTCATTTCCAAAAGGAACTGTCAATGGACGTAACACACTCTGGCCCAATGAACTTGCCCTTCCAGAATCAATGTTCATCCATTTCTAATGGGTAGAGAAATTGGACAGGTCTCCTGAGGATAAAACGAGGCGGAAGTCAAACAGCACACGACCTAATTTTTCCATCTCTTCCCATAAACGTTTCCTAAACCTGTCCCATTTTCAACGCAACGTGTTTTGGTTGTTTATCTTAATGTAACAATACAACATCTCCAACCTTAAATGGAAAAAAGATTGGTTCAAGAAACTTGTGCAATGTGCAGAATGGAGTTCCATCAAATGCTCTTTCCTCCAATGATTCCAAAAATGTTTAAACAATCTCTGGGGATACTGCCACCTCTTGTTAAGCTGAGTGGCTTTCGCCTTATCCACACTGGAATCACGGACAGGATATGAAGGAAGAGTAGTAATCCTTTGTCCAGTTATAAAATGAGCAAGTGTAAGAGGTGAAGGCTCACTGCTCTCTGCATGAAGATAGGTAAGAGGGCAAGAATTTATCACAGCCTCCACTTCACTTATTAGTGTCTGAAGTTCCTCAAATTCAAGGTACGACCTCCCAAGTACCTTCCGTAGGCACGTCTTGACTGATCTCACCAAGTGCTCCCACATGCCACCCCACCAGGTGGCCTGCTGCACAATATATTTCCAAGACATTCTCTTCTCTGCAAACAGTTCTCCTATTTCTTTTCCTTCCATCAGAAGCCACACATTTTTCAAATCCTGTTCCACCCTTTTAAAGGTTCTTGTATTGTCAGAGTAGACAATACAAATGTCACACCTTGAAATCTCCTATAGGCCAACACGAATGCATCAGTGGACAGATCTGACACTAGTTCCAAATGTACAGCACAGGTAATAGCATGTGAATAAAGCTATATAAGCCTTGTTACGCGGTTTCACATATAATGGTCAGGCAAAATCCACACCAGTTCCGTCAAAGGCTTGCACTTTACTAATGCGTTCTTTTGGTAATGGTGCGCTGACCTGTTGTCTGGCTCTAACTCGACCTCGTTTACAAACAATGCTGGACACATCTTTTAGTCACCTGTCTACCCTTAATAATCCAATATGTTTCTCTGATTTGACTGAGTGTAGCTTGTAAGCCTGAATGCATCACGTCCTCGTGTGCTCTTCTCATCAACATATCTGAAAACGTATCATTACCTGGTAAGATGTATGGATGCTCCTGGGAGTAAGACCAGTTCACTTCCTGTGATCTCCCTCCTACATGCAGAAATCCACCTTCATCCAAAAATGGTCTCAAGGTAACGATTTTTGATTGTCCAATTCTGTATGTTTCATCAAGCTGTTCCTTTCAGAAACTGTTACTTTGAGTCAGCTTTATTCAGTAATTTTCTGCTTGCTGTAACTCATCGGTACACAGCTCCCCCGTGCATCTTTCTTGATTTCGTGCGTTATGCACAAAACAGTGTATCCAAGCTGTTATTCTCAAAACCTTACTGATTCCACTGTACTTGTTCAAATAAAAGATGGGTTGAAGTGTACCATCTGGCTCAGTCAAGGTATTCTGAACAATGTATTCACTGACATCATCCTCAATTTTGGACATCACTTCAGGTTCCCATCTTTGGTCTTTCAACCAAAAAAGCATACAAATGTTGATTTATTTAGGATATTTTGGCAAGTATTGTAGAAACACATTTTGGGATTCTGTTCAATGTCGGCGGGAGTTATGTAATGCTTTGAAATGTATTAATGAGCTTTAGGCCTAACCTGCATGTATATATTTTTATTGTAGTTTCCAAATGTTGGTTCGGCCCCCTCATGACTTTACTAAACTGTCCCTGTGTGCTTAGAAATGTTGGTATTTGCAGCTAGCAGTAGCTGCACAATAAGCTAATGCATTTTAAGGATTACAGTGATATGTACATGTAAACACACTTGAGGTCGTTGTAGTCTCTGGACGAGGATATGAAGAAATGAACAGACCATACAAAACAATAATCAATGAAATCAGAACATTACATATGCATCTATCTATCTATTTATCTATCTACAGTTGATTTTAAAGGGAATCCCATGGTAAATCCCATGTCACTGGAGACTCATTGAAATGCTGCACAGATTCAAAAGAAAAGCACAGCGACTCAATGTACAAACGATATAAGTAGCCTAATAAAAGTAAACAAAAAAACAAACAAACAAACAATATATATATATATATATACACACACACACAGCAACCACCATAATGATAGAAAGCATTAAAGAATCTTCGAAATAACGTTCACTGAACAAATATTTATAAAAAACGCACATTTCTCGCTATAATTTTTATCATAATTTTTATCATTTGCATTTTTTCATAGAAATGCAATGCAATATCAACCATGACTGCTGCTACTTTAACCAGGACTTATACACTCAATGTGCAATAATGTTAGAATAATGTCTGCACTGTTTACATAGAAATGCACTGTTACACAGAATGTGCTAGGACTGCTGCTACATATAACTGTGCAATACTTTTTACTTGTCACTTTAATTTTACACACAATCCTCATCTCA
>OMKZ01051304.1:0-23793 GCA_900302535.1 Neoniphon sammara | reverse complement strand
AGAGGCCCAACAGCTACCCACACAGACTAACCACAGGATTCTGCACCCCTGAACTGCTGATGGTACCACAACCTTGCAGGAAAACATGCCCCACTGTGGTTCAACAAGGCTCTGGCTGGCAGAGTCCTGTAACTCAGCGACTGAAGAGCTCTGAGTCTGAATGGTGCTTGTAAAATGAAGTTTTAGAATAAGATAATGAAGTGTTGGAAAGTAGAACTGATGGTATAGAGGCTGTTGCAATCTCATTTCACTGCTGCTGTACATGTATAATTATGAACGTGATAAGTAAATCTCTTGAAATCTTTTTTGTATTTTCTGAGCAACACTAGTTGGTCTGTATGGTACAAGTGTAGTGTTGGCACTGGGAATTATCAGATTAAAGTTTCACTGGCATTCAGAAAATTTTGTAACTTGGTGAATTTGTTTATTTTCAAAAATCCAACTTTAGCAATACATAATTCTTGTTTGTAGAGCTACATTATATTAATACATTCGACATTAAATTAAGTAATTTTGACTAAAATGACAAATTAAGTATAGTAAGTTAAGTATAGTGTCAAGTTCACATATAATTATGTAATACCTGTTCATGTGAAAAATTATAACTATTATAAACTAAACTATCTGTTGTCACAAAGAAGTTATAAAGTATTTCAAAGGCAGAATAAGTAAAAACGCAGCCTTCCAATGCCCATTCATTATGAACAGAGTAAATCCCTAAGACATCAGTTCCATAATATTCTTATGATGAGTTTTTATGCATTTCAATATGCTTATAGATAAAAAAGAATACATTTATTCATATGTTTTTAGTCCTGATGAGTACGATATGAAGCACATGTGTCAATGGAAACTACAAACTTTCTGGTGGTGAAGTTTATGTAGTGTGATTATCAAGTCTGGAAGCAACACAAGAATGAGAGATGGTTGGATATTTTGTAATGAGCCTCTAACAGATAAAATAAGCATGAGATGGTTTCTTTTTTTTTATTTTGGCTGCAAGCAAGATAAGAATAATTGAATCTTTATATGTGGTGTGTACAGATTGTGCCCTGACACCTCTAGAAGCTATCAGTGGTCTGGTTACGCCTGCCAAATGCATGAGCAAATATGTTTTCCTCTCCCACCTCAATACACACTTCTGCTCATATTGTGCCTCTGGTGAAGTGTGTGCTCGTGCAAAGTGTGAATGCACATGTGTGTGCATGTGAATGACAAGAGAAAGTGTAAAAGGAACAATAAAGAATAGAATGAATGGGAGTTGTCAGCAAGTAGTGATTCTTGCCAATAAACTGTGAAACATGCAGACACACTCTCTCACACACATACGCACGCATGCACACGTATACACAAACACACACACACACACACACACACACACACACACAATCACACTGAAGGAGATGTTATTGTACAAAATGCAAAGAGTGAGCCAAGAATAAATTGCCTGTCTGTAACTATTTAAATGCAGCATTAAGTCATGATTTATGCCCATAATTCTGGGATTCTAGGAGAGAAAACACTCCAAGTGTTGCAGCTTGCAGCAATTTATGGGGGAAACCACCAAAATGAATATTTGACTAAATTCCCCTATTAAAATGGACGATCTAGACTTCGTTTGACTTAAAGTGTCAGTTACACAGTTGATTGGCTGAGCGTGTGCAAGTACAGTATGCATGCAGGCATGTGTGTGTATGTGTGTGTGTGTGTGTGTGTGCTCACACAATGCACAGCGCAGTCTGTGCACTCTAGCAGATACAGTGGATTGATATGTCATTGCCACTGCTGACAGAACCTTCTGAAAATTGTAATGTGCTGGATCTGATGTACTGGCTCCATCCCAAAACCAATAACAGCTTATCACTCCTAAACACTGAGGAATGCAGCCATCATGTTGCTACCTGACTTGAAAAACCCTCTTAATCAGTCTTTTTTTTATGGCAAAGAAACAAATAGAAAACAGAATATTCAAGGGGCTACAATCACTCGGAGACATCAGACTCCATGCTAAACCTCAACACTGTGTCACTGTTTGAAAGAGGTGGAGCCCTGGATAACACACATACGTCTTTGGGTGAAAACAGAAATGACACTAATACACACTAAAACAATCATCAGCACCAAATCATCATCATCACCATCATCACTATCAGTAAATCCCATAAAGGTTGTCCCAAAGCAGAGGGCTGTATTTGTGGCTAACCACCCCTCTGTCTTTACTCACAGTCTTCCGTCATATCCTTTACACGCACAACATTTAGGAAAGCTGGGGTTTTCTAAATAACTAAAATTAACTCAATGATCTACAATTAAGTTAATTGATGCTTCACCAACACCCATTAAACACACATTAGACATCTCAGAGAGGAGTTTAACCACATGAATTACAGGGCTGGTGGAAAGACCTCCATGGAAGAGCAGAGGCGAACATGAAATGTCGTTCTGATGATGGTCTGGTGAAAGCGGGGAGCTGTCGGAGTTATGAAGCTGCCACAAAAAGCGTTTGGCTCGCCATCTGCCGAACAGTTGGCAGTGGCTGTATGTTTTGTGTACCACGCGGCCCTTTAGTTTTAGTTTGTGATCTTTGGTGTTGAGTAGATTATAAATACAATATAAGCGCATAGGGGTGGGGGGAGTTGGTTCGACGGGACTGATGAGCTAGTCAGTCTGGAGCCCAGTGCCACCTGACTCATCTGGCTCCACAGGTAATGCCTGAGACGGTTCCCAGCAACAATAGCACTGATGACAGCAGAGGGAGACTGGGAGAGAGATGGACCAGGAGCTGCTCAGACACAGGAGACAGTCAGAAATAGGAACTATCCCTCCATCTGTTATGTAAGTGACCACTTCCCTCTCGCTCTGTGAGGCTCTTTGTTTCTGCGAGCAGAGACAGAGAGGATCAGGAGAGACCCCGTGCTCCGCGGAAAAATGATTGAACTTATTGTCCCGAGGAGCTAATCTGAGGAGCCGATCTGAGCAGCTGTGTGAAAGATGGCCATTAGCAGCATTAGCCATTTGAGCTGACACACAGCCATTATGCTGCTTTGTCGCAGGGAACGAGTGGGAAGGGAGGGGAAGGTAAAGGAATACCCTGGACAATATTTAGCAACTATTATTCACTGTCAGAGTGACTGCAGATTTTAATGTGATCATAAGTTTCAAGTTCGGATGCTCCCATTCTCCCCTGTTCACTCACTCTCTCTCTCTCTTTCTCACACTCTAACATACACACACATACTGTATATGTACACCCTTATTTTCTCTCAATCACACCCCTCATAAACTTAGTAAACATGTGGCAGCAGTTAAAGTAAGTTTAATAGCTATTTACTGTGTTTTGTACGCTTCTCATTAAACACATTTTCCACCCTGAGAGAACTAATGTTTTGGAAAACTTTGTTAAATGAAACGGCTATCATGCCAACACTTAGCACATGTGGCTCATTAGCAAGAGATCTGCCCTCTACGGGATGACCAGGAAACTGCAGGGGCACGAGAAATATAAACCCACAGTATTTCAGACAGCACTTTATTTGTATAATTGTTGTTTGCATTTTTTTCAGACACTGAATTGTAAGAAAAAAGGCACCCACATAATAATTAAATTGAGATACATCATTTTTTCCCCACTGCATTTCCTTACATCTGTCACTTGCTGTGGTTCATCCTGGAAGTGGAAAAGGCCTTGAGGACAGAGAGGACCGAACAAGAAAGAGGCAGAAACAATCATGCACAGCAGTGCCACTGGGAGCACATGGTCAGCGATCCTGCAGCCTCCTCCCCTTCTCTTGCCCCCCCGCGCAGGCCAGTGAATGCTTCCTCGCTGGAGCCCACTGTGGCGCTGGCTGCCAGCTGGACTACCCCTAACCTCTGACCCCTGACCCCTGGCACTGCAGAATTCATCACAGAACCGTCAGCTCAATGGACCTATAGGGGGGCGACATCCGTCAGACCAGTGCTACTGTGAGGACAGAAAACTAATAATGTGACAGTAAGTGCAGCAGTGATGGGAGGAGCCATACAGGTGTTAGAGATTAGGATGACACAAGACCAGAATTTTGGCAGTTGAAACCAATACCAGATTCTCGATACCCCATACCCAGAAACCCCATTCAGCACCCACTCATTTTTTTTAAAATTTCAAACAAACATTAACAAGTAATATTCTGTGATTAATAAACATACAGTCTACATTAGAATAAGAGGTTACAAGTGCAACATTGGCCTGCAGACTTTAAGTAGAAAACAAAACAACCCAACGAAATACAACAAAATCAGAGGAACTGTATGAAATGTCTTGCTGTAACAATAAATGCAATGATATGATTATGTGCTGTCATTTTGATTTAAAGTCCTGTGAGCATGGCTGCAACTTTAAGTGTTTCAAGTGTTTAAACATACAGGTTAAGACCACATTAGAATAACAACACTGAGTCACAGGGTGAGGGATCGAGTTGCATCGACAATACTGATACTATCGTTTTCACAATTTTGGTTTTGGCTTGTTGCCTAAGCACTGATTCTTGTGACATCCCTACTAGAGATGACACACGGGAAAGCCTTGAAGATATTTTGGGCCTTGGTTGTTACCCCTTTCCTTAATGTTTATGAGATAGACACCTTATATAACTGTATTCCTAAGATCGTAAAGCTCATTTTTGTGTCTGTCATGCTCTGAATTTGTGTGTGTGTTTCAGTTTGCGTGTCACAGTCCCATCCACGCCGATGCTCCTGGGTTAAAGAGGGGACCCTGCTGTTCCCCGATGGAAAGCTGCCCGCTACAGAGAGATCCAGTTACAGGAGCCCCGCACTTTTATCCTTATGAAAGAAACATGTGCCCGCTCAGTGGAGCTATGTCAGCGAACAAACCTCTGCATGCTCTCTGCTCTTGTTTTTTTTTCTGAAGACCGATAAGGATATTATGCAGAGATAAGATCAGTCAAGTGAATGAATCGTTTGTTCTCATCTTTTCTCAGATTAATACACACTTTGATGATAAAAATAATAAACCTACCCTTTCACAATAACTGCACATTAATACGAGCCTTTTATTTGTATTTCAAAGACTATACTGCTGCAGAATAATATGATTTTCTGCCTCCTGTTTGTGCATCTTCATATTTCAAATGCCAATGGTTTCTTTCTTGCACAGTCAAAGGATAATTACAGACTCCCTGGTGACAAAGAATGCCGAACCCAGCGGCTTCAATTAAAATGATTACTTAATCTTTGGTCTTCATCATTTATCCACAACTAATTGGAACATTGCTCCTAGGGCTGTTCTCATGTGCGGCCTTGGAATCGCTGCTATGAACAATACTTTGATTTCCCACTTTAGAGGGAACATTTTATCCTGAGATGTTGAGCTCTCTCAATATCTAAGCATCTACTATAACTTTTGGCTCACCTTTTCAATAAAAAATCTGGCGGGGAAGTATCACCCATGCGATTCCCAGCATGCTGTCGCAAGACTGTAGCTACTAATCTTCAAATTATGAGAGGAAAAGACAAAAGTAACTATTACCACACATATTGAACACGCAACTATGATGAAAACCAAAGGCCTGTTCCTGCCCACAAACCCTCTCTATTCAAAACAGATTACATAGAGACTGTTTTGATGTCAGGGCGAGAGTGGGTACTTTAGCTGAACTCTGTTACAGATTTTTGGATTTCAAATGCTTAAAATTTTAATCAGGAGCATAATCCTCTGGATTACTTTGCCCTCAAAGATCAAAAAAAGTTAGACATGTTTTTCCAGTAATTGTGACGAATCACAGTTACCAATTATAAACATATTACAGGAATGCTGTTACACGCAATCCACTTCTCATCAACCGTAGCTAATATAACAGCCTTCATTCATACCAGATTGCTGTTATTGAAAGTTGTTCAAATGCCTCACAAGAAATTCTTAGCAGAATCGGAGGATGTGAGTCAAGCCTCCCCTAATGACTAAGACTTCAATTGGACGAAGGATGAAGACGGCTGTCACTGGATCTGCAGGTCTGAGTTTATACACACCAAGCAGCCAGTGTGCATCCCTGACCTCACCTCTCTAGACCCCGCATTGTTCCCACGCCTTGCCCCGTGGAAAGTCTGGCTCCAACCTTTTCAAACCATAATTACATGCCGGCAAAACGCAGACAACACCAGAGTGGAGAGACACAGCATGAAAGGGAAAGGGGCTATCATCAGTAATGTGTGGTAACTTGCCACTGAAACTGATGTACATTTAAGAACCGGACTGAAAATGAGCCTGTGATTTTGATGCGTCATTCTTGACAATCTTTTAGACGTGCTGTAAGCCGGTCCTTTGAATTTTTATATGTTAAAATAAACTCAACTTACAAATACTTTACAATAGTTCATTGTCTCCTGGGTTTATCTGAGGAGACATTTCATGCCTCAGCTGAAAAAAACTGTAAAACAGGAAACAAGCATCAGCATGACACACTAACTTGTTTTTCTGTGCTTGAGATTACTGCTGTTGGAAAGGTTTACTCAACAAAACAAGTGCAGATTCTATGCAGTCCCATGGGACCGAGGATGAAACAGAGGGGAAGGATGCAACTAGAAGAGGAAGGCAGACACCATATAGGGAGACACAAGGTGATGATGTATAGTTGTTTTTCAATATAAGACAGGGATTGTTAAAAGCTGTGTGAAAATGCACAGTTTAAACACTGATACTTTTCAAATTACTGCTACTTTTACTTACTCTTAATATTAATTAAGATACTGCTCTGTGAGTTTGCCGAGACACAAAAACGCCCACAATCTCTCTATCTTAATATTTCATTCAGTGGCAGTTGGTTTGGTAACAAGTTTGACATAAATTGTTGGGTTCCGTTTAATTAGATTCATGTTTGTCTTAATCATCAGGTCTGAGTAATATCTCCTCTCTTCACGCTGTATCTTTAGCACTTTGCGTGACAAATGAGATGTGGTGATGTGGAAAAAATCATGCAACAGGCAAACGGCAGTAACTGTTGGTGTATTATAAAGGTCAAAGGTTATGCCAAGCAGTTAGACTTCATATCTACATAAATTATAACCATAAATGCTATTAACCATTAATCAGCTATTAATCATTACATCACTTTAATCCCAGTATACCAGAAACTTGCTTTAAATGTAATAACGCTGAAGGAACACTTATTCCTTGCCTATGGGAATGTAATGTAGTCAAAAGTTTTTGGAAGGAGGTTCTTGACATGATTAGCCAGATAACAAAACTGGGGGTCCCTTGTTCGTCAAAGTTGTGCATTTTGGGTATTTAACCAAAAGGCTTTATTACTAAAAAGAATGACCGTATTTTAATAGATTTGTGCCTCTTACAAGCTAGAACAGCAATAGCTATAGGGTGGAAAAATGTGAATAAACCAAGTATGAATCAATATATTAAGGATCTATCATCATGCATTACTATGGAAAAATTAATATACATTACTAAAGGGCAACTAGCAGTTTTTGAAAATATTTGGGGGAGATTTATGGAGTTTTTGAAACAAAATGTTGGTAACATCCAGCAAATTTAATGGCTGGGGTGGGAGCGGGGCAACAGGATTCAAGTTTTAAAACGTAGCAGCTCATGTGTCCATGATTCTATTTTATTTTATTTTATTTATTTATTTATTTTAACTTAACAAGTCTGACCAGTTCATTAAGATGCACTGTTTGCTATAAGTGAAAACCCCAATAAAAATATTGTTCAAAAAAAAAAAAAATCAGCTATTAATCACATTTGTACCAACAATAATTTTGTCAAGACAGGAGATAAAATAAATTTAGTTATTGTAGTTTGGCTTTGTGGTGCAGCATATGTGTATTTCAGGAATTTGTACATGCAAAGAGATAAATGTTGTACCAGGGAAGGTTACTTTTAAAGTCACACTGCTCTTTTCAAACAAACTAACACAATAATGATGCCCGATGTGTTCTGTCTAAATAACACAACACAAGATAAATCTCACTAAAGGGGGCTACTGTTACATTATTGGTTTACATAGTCCTCTGAACTTATCCCCGAGGAAAGACGTTCGCCAGAATGGGATTTTAATAATGTCACTAAATCACTCCCAGATGGCCTGACTGCAGGAAATGCTTCCTTCTTCTCAAAACCTCAGAGCAAATAATACACGAAGCATGGCGTATTCATGAGCATGTCTGTCCTCAGAACTCCTGTTCATTTGCCTGTCCAGGATTTCATAGCATTTATTGTCCCCTGGTGTTGTGGTCAGAGTCTGTCTCATCAGTCTGCTGCCATGAGAACTGCAATTCGCCACTTAACCTTCTAAAACTGGTCAACTACTAGGTTTACAGGGAAAACCTGATTCCTGGGTTGAGAAAGTGTGAGGAGCGCCAGATCAGCGAGCATTGATTCCTTAATGCTTGCAACAACTTCCAAAAGGTCAGACCGCAGTCAGCCACACAGAGACTACGGGTCTGAGTGGGTATTTAGAGGGTCTAATAGTCATTTGAGCAGGCTTTGGTCTCATGCTTGTGAAAGCAGTTTAGCAAAGAGGTAAACAGCCTGGGGCCAGCAATAACAGAGCTGAACTGATTAGAGAGGGAAAGGGAAAGAAAGAAAGAGAGGAAGAAAGAAAGATGAAAAATAAGACAGGGACTGATAGAATCTTCTTACAAAATTTAATTAGATCAGACAGCTAAAGGCTCTATAATCTTTCAGAGGATTTTGTGTGTGTGTGTGTGTGTGTGTGTGTGCCTGAAACTGTTATGTGAAATGTGAACCATAACAAAGAATGTCAATATGCTATAACAATACTCCCATAATTACTGCCCTTTGAGATTCAGGAGAAGAGTAAAATGATTTCATATCTGTTGTTTTGGTTCTACGTTGGCCCGATGCTGGAATTACCGTCAAAGACAGAGGGTAGCCCACATTCCCTTTGCCTCTTCACTCCTCTTTATCCCCTCTCAGCACACTTCCAAACCCTCTCTCCATCTCTCATCCCCTCCCTCGCCCCATCTCTCCGTCGCCAAGCCTTGATATGTCAGTGAAGGCTGTTGCTAATAAAAGTTAAAAAGCAAAGTCTGAAAAGGAGGTGAGAGGGAGCGGAGGGAGCTGCATTCTTCTCTCCCTGCATGAGAAGGGTTTTGCCGGGGTGAGAGGGAGTTCCAGTGGCATTGGGGGGGTGATGCAGAAAGGGGAGGTGTGGATAGGAGCTGAGTGTCACCCCCATTGCCCCGGGACATGGAATAAACACTCGGTTTTGTCAGGTTTCAATGGCGCAGCAATTACATCGGAGACACAGGATGACAGGACATCCCCGCATGGCAACGGCACAGCTAAAAACACTACGGCGAAAGAACCACGCCTTCAAAAAAAAAAAAAAAAAAAAACTTAACAGGAGCAACTCATCCTATCCTCTCTTCTCTCATCACCTCTCCTCGACATGGCTATAAGCAACACTAAAGCAGCACCCCAATAGCTCATCTCCATCTTCTCTGTGTCCAGAGAAGGCGGCCATTGTGTGCCCGTTCCTCTCTCCCCAAGTCAGTTTCCTATTGAGGCTCTGAAAGGGCCTTTGAGGGGCCCTGTTTTGGCTGTGCAGCTCACCTGCAGAGGGGAAACTATGGGGCTATTCTAAAGCCCAGCAGCTGCCAGGGCAGAGAGGCTGGCACCCAGTGGGAGAGAGAATAGCAGCCGCAGAGCCTTTCAATATGAAGCCACTTAGTAACAGAAGGCATGTGCCAAGCCTGCAAAGCCAGAATGAAGAGTCACCCTTTGGTGTTCACTAAATATCAGGGAAGAGTTAGACTCGTCTCCTCTTCCCTCCCTTTCTCCCTTATCCCCTCCGTCCTAATTCTACTTTCCCTCTTTGCTTGTCTCTCTATTCGCTCTCTGGCATCCCAGTTTATAGAGCAATAACCCAGAGGTAAAACAGGGTACAGAGAAATAATGGGTGATAAAGTGAAGGGGGCAAAGACTGTAGAGGGCAGATTACAGCGAAGACTGATAAAGTAAGTCACGGTTAATTGGCAGACTTGGCCCCTCAGGTGGGATGGTAGGATGTTGAGACAGAGGCAGCGCACAAAGTTAACAAAAACGTCTCAGAGGTAGCGAGCTGATCTTAAACTATGTCAGCTTCCTCCCCGCCATGACAGAAGAAGCGGTGAACTCCTTTATATACGACAGATACGGCCACGACGCTGTCCGTTCTCATCACGAGGCTGTTGTAAGGATCTCGGCAGCGGCGGGCCTGTGAGGAAGCCTACCACACAAAGCCCCCTTTTCTGTCAGCAGGCTAGCTCCCACACTGACGCTAATTTACGATGGCCTCACAGCAATTTCCACAGTCAGAGAAGTTCAATTGTGTTTTCCAGCTCATTAAGCATCAGCACAACAAAGCTTTCATCTTCTCCTCCGTCCTGTTCGTCCCCCTCTTCTCTCCGTCCACCCATCTTCCCTCCTTTATCCCTCTGTCCGCTGCTCCACATCCCTTCGAAACGTCCAATCCAAAGAGTGTTAAAAGTAAATGTGGCCCCTTATTCTGACAAATATCTTTCCCTGTCCCTATATATAATTCTGTTTCTGTCAGGCTCTGTGGTTTGGTTTGTTTAAGACACGGCCTGAAATCCGAAGGGTCCCCTCAGACAGGCATAGGGAGAATTTAATGGTTGTTTATTCAGGGGCCTCTGACTCCCCTCCCATCTCTTTCAGAGCTTCATGAGAGGATGAGGAATATTGTAATCTCAGAATAATCAACTCGGCATATTTGTTCAGGCTGATCACAGGCACGCACGCACACGCGCATTTTCACCCAAAAGATGGCGTCACAGATATTTTTTATGTAACAATAATTGTATGAAGCATTCATTTCAGATGCTTAAGAGGACAGCACTGGCCTGAAGGTTAGAGAAGTGGGTGTGAGACCAGAATGTCACACTGGCTCAAATCCACCGATGCGCTGAAAAAAAAAAAAAAAAAAAAAGGTCTAAGTGGGAGAAGTGAATGCTTAAGGATCTTCCCACCATTAAAAGATAGTACCACAATACCCCTGAGCAAGGCATGTAACCCCAAATTGTTCCAGTTTCAGCTTCACAGTGGGCGACATTACACCATAACAGATTTACATAATGGATATATTTAACAGAGTACATGTTGTAAGGTCAATTTGAGTTACAAGCTCTGGGGGAATTTGCATCGAAGATGTGGCCACATTGTGTCCTGTGGCCATAATGCATCTGAAAGCCACAGTAACACTGCTTGCGCCAGCTGCAAACAACTCATTATGGAGTCATTTGCTGAAAAATTAAATTTGGACACTGTGGGAACACAGAGAAGCACCGAGATTGTGTTTTCGTAGCAAGAAAAGCACAGCCTAGTTGTGGAATGGTATGGAAATTGGATACAAACTAAATTACGGCACTGTTTATGCACTTGATATGATTTAAATCACAAAGTAAGTCATCTGAAACATCAAGATGAGTGTTGGTGCCCATTTTTGCTGTGGTGGATAAGCTAACCTCTATTAAATATCTTAAATGTTGCTTTTTGGTGTTGCAAAAAAGACGTTGGCTAATCCATTGCTGTCTTATTTGGTTCACCTCAAAGAAAATAGGATCATTGAGGATACAGCGCATACAAGGAGATTCAAAAAACGACAATATCCAACACTAAAAGGTGCATTCAGCTGTCCTGAATAGAATTAAATGCATCTCTGTATCTTATAAATTAAAAAATGTCATTCTAATTTTAATGTGTTATTTTGGACACATGAAAGACGCATGACTTGTCATTACTGAATGCAATATAGCAAGAAAGGAACAGAATGAAATATCTACTTTTTTCTGTTGAGTGTCAATGCACCATTTATTCACTCACCTACAGGTGCTTTAGGTCCCTCACTGAGGTTCCAGCTCATTTTGTCACAGATCAGTTGCCACCACTTTTGGGGTTTCAGAAACGTTCATTTCAATATTATCGGGTAATGTTTCACCTAACTACCGAACGCTCAATGGCTAACAACTGCTTGATATAAATCAGTGCTTCACTTCCAGCTCCCATTGTTCAAGTGGTTTGTGTTAAGCTGCCCAGTACGCTCACAAAAAGTTAATATCACCAGAGTCCTTGGCTGTAATGTGAATAACTGCACACCAAACTGTGTTCACTACTGTCACATAATGTGCTGATTTTGTGGTCTGACCTCATTCTGCATTTAGTTAAGATACCAAGGGGGATATTGACGTTGTGGCAGAAACTTTTGTGACAACTAATTCACTGTAAATCTTGCCTCTGGGGAAAAGAGAGAGAGGGAGCGAAACAGACAAGAGACAGAATGATAGTGCGAGACCATATTTTATGGTGTGGTAACATTCTCCAGTCATTCACTTGACCACAAAATGGCTACAATCTAGTCATTACTGTTAAGCTATGTCAGTCCTCTCTGTCCTATTGTGAGCCACTGGAATGCTGCTCTCATTACACTTTCAGAAAATTTCTCGATAGATTTCAGTTGAGCCTATCCATATTTCAGACTCCTTACACTCAAAGACTGCTTGGCAAAAGCTGTGTGTGTGTGTGTGTGTGTGTGTGTGTGTGTAACAATGTTGCAATTGAACGCAATTAACATTTTTTCACTGCCAAAGCCAGACTGCAGGTCTTTCCTACAAAACTCAATATTTCCCTCTGCACCTTTGCTCCTCATTGTTTGCATCACAAACTTTGTTACAGGCTCTTTGTTATATGTTCTGAATGGATGCCATATGTACAAAGGCTAGAACACAGTAAAACATGATAGATTTGTTGACTTCACAGTTAAAAACATGGTGTCATTTGTTCCATTTTCTGTGAGAATGTACAAACATTCCCGTGCTACGCCTACGATGTTCAGTTTTTGCAATATGCGGTGTGTTTTCAAATGTTGCAGCAAATACTCCAGATGTTGTTGTGGTTAATGAGCACAGTAGAGAGATGACTGTTCTGGAAATAGGTTGTACTTTTGAATATAGTCAGGAGAAAGCGTTCCCAACTGTGGCTTTAAAGCATCAGCCTCTCATACATGCTGTATCCCAGCTTGGACATAAATGCAGACTTCTCATGTTCATTTTTGGCAGCCTGTGTAACGTCCATAGTTTGGTGGAGACGGGGTCTCCAGACAGCAGGACGAAGACAAAGACAGGGATAGGATGCTGGCAAGATATTGTTCTGTATCTGCAATTATTGGCAGTCACCACATTTGGAGGAGATGCTTCTACCTCTACTCTTAGTTGGATAAATATATGACTGAACGCCATATCCTACAGGACTCTGACAAAAGCCCTTTTGTGTTGAAACATTAGCCCTTGCACCTAATCAGTGATAAAAGCTGTGTGCCCCTTTGTTTTCATCCACTGATTCTGAATTACTTTGACGTGTGTCTTTCTGAGAGCAGCAGGCCCGGGCCCAAAGTGCATGGTACGTTTCTACACTTTCATTTTGCATTATTGTTTATGTTCAGGACTGACTTGTGCTATTTGCAAGATAGTAAGCAGTAAATATGTGTGAATGTGTCAGGTTTCTCTCACTGCATTACTCTGATGTCCACTGCTCTTCTGTTGTCAGGACCCTCGCACTAATGCCGCCTACATCTGCCAACAGGGCCAGACAATAAAGAGACTGATAATTTTACATTGCTAGACTCTGTTATCAGGGCATTCTTTCACATTAACACTGTCATCATCATCATTATCAACGCAGAGTGCAGGTCACCATCTGAGTTCCCCTCTGCTGTCAGCGCCGTCACTGAGCTCACCCCATCCCCTGCCTCGCTCAAGGTCCAGAGAGGGTGTCCAGTTCCCTTTGTCCCCCTGTGTCCCCTCCCAAACCGCAACAATACAGCAACAATATCTCTGTGTTCACCTGTTAGCACCTGGCGCTGCGGGCAAGACTCGCTGCCGAGTCCCCGTCAGCCAAACACTGTGCTCATCTCTGTCAGACGCCATGTGGAACGCGCCCCGCTGTCACCAAACCCAATATCCTACATACAAACACACAGAGACATAATAACTCGCTCGCTGCCTGCCTGTCAACACTTTCCCATGGACGGCGAGTCATGCTAACATATAGAGGATAAATGAAAGCACTTAACCAATCAGCAGCCCATCAGGTAATTACAAAGGTTTCAAACATCCCCTGCTCTGTCTGCAATGTGTCCCTCTGAAAAAGAAATTAATATCATCCGCACAAGTAGGCCTGAGCAATATGGCTTTAGAATGATGTCACGGTATTTTTTAGTCATGTTTTGATATTATATAACTCAACACTTGTGTTTTGTCAAAAATAGCTTGACTGCGTAATTTTCAATTAGTACCATGCGCTAAATAGTAACCAGCAGTCTTTAATTAGTGTAATTAGATGTGCACACAGTCTTGTAGTCTTGAGCTGCCTGTACAACATGAGCAAATGTTTCCTAACTGAAAACTGAATGAAATCCAACAATGAAAATATGTACAAAAATTTTTAAAAAAGAATAAAATGCAGCCTAGGGGCAAAATGTAAATCTTGCCGTTCACTTTTCGGTATTTGTCATTTAAATATATCTACTATATCAGAAATCGCCATATATTGCCCAGACCTGCTCACAAGGATTGATTATGACAGATAACTACTTTATGTTAATTATTCTCAGCTTAGTGTGTAAATGAATATTAAAGTTAAAGGTTAACTCAGGCAGTAGCACTGGGAATTTGGTCTTCAATGGTCCCAGTTTGCTTAAAGCTGCATCCTGTGGTGCCTCTGGTGGCTGTAGTGAGTAAATCCTCCTCTAAATGAAAGCTTGAGGGCTGCAGGGCCTGTTGTCAGCCTCAGCAACGCCTCCTGTCATGTTTCACACTGACACGCTGAGACAGAAATGCTCTCTGGAGTCACACGGGGTCTAGCTGATGCTGTGCACCACAAGAGGCAGGTTAGTGAAAAGGCGACAGAGAAAGGCCTGGGTATGTGAGTCGTATCAGTGAGCTTCTTCATAGCTGGGGTCAACAGGTTAGACTTGGTGCTTATTGATTTTGAGTGGGAGAGTAGCAGCTCATATGACATGATGTGCGCTACAGTGCTGATAGTGAGAAAGATGAAACAACTAACATAATCAAGGCTGACATGCTGTTGCAATTCCCTGCAAGCTCCATCAGATAAGGAGAGACATCAGAGGTAAGACCTCGGGCCCTCTACATCCTCTCTGGCATGATTGGCATGATGATTGGACCTGAGCTCGTGGGCCAAGAGCGCTTCTCACATTTATCCATTGACAGGGCAATGTATGTTTGACTATATTATTTTAGCAATCAATCTAATACCCCTATGTTGTAATAACCTTAACTAATGGCTGCTGTTAAAGTGGAATTGGCTTTGCTCTGCTCTATATGAGAGTCCTCGCTCCTCATACTGTGCCATGCTTATTCTGCTATGTGAAATAATCAAAGATGCTTTTGTAACATTTAACAAACCTCTAATCATGTGATCCTTCCAGCATGGCAGAAGATGAGCAATACACAGAAATACTAAAGGCACAAGCTAAATGTTCTTCAACAGCAAAGAAGCAATAAACAAAGCAGGTCAGGACTGTAATTTTACTGCCTTGTAAATGTGACAGCATGTGCATTAGTTCTGTATACTACTCCACACTTCATTCTGGCTATAAAAATAAAGAGTATTCATATAGGGTGTGATGTATGCTGCTTGACAGCATGGAAAGGTTTGCGATGTTACTTCCACTTACACTCTGACATGTCCAGTGTTGGCAGGTCCCCTCAGACACAGGATTATGTTCTGTTATGCTCCACCAAGCAGGCCTCCCCTTCCTTTTAAAGATGATACACTTTTACCACAAAGTTTCCCGCTGTGTGTTTCATAAATGTTTATCCCACATGACTCCAGCCCCCTCCCCAAAGTTTGCTTAGGATAGCTGTAAGCCCTGCCAACTTTCATGAAAGAGAAAGATAAAAAAATGAAATATATAAAGCCTGCTTCGACATGTTTGGTTTGAAAGGAAGACTTTTTTTTTTTTTTTGAAAACCACAATTACCTCCTTAAACAATCTGCTGTGGCAAGCCAGGGGAGTTCAGAGAAGTGTGTGTGGGGGGGAATGGACATGCAGTGCATATATGCGCACACACACACACACACAGATTTGAGGATGGGGGTGTAATGAGTTGGGGACCACAGACAGACTCACAGATGTAGATAGGAAGATAGAGAGAGAAAGAAAAGAGAGAGAAATGGAACACAAACAATGAAAGACTACTGGATCAAATTCACCCCTCGTTTCTCAAACCAAAATACTCATTGCTGACTTTTCTGGCAAGTATATACTCAAAGAGAAGCAGGAAATATCAATTATTCATCCATTATGAAACACTGGAACAGAAACAAAACAACAAAAGTACTCCTCTATAACTTTTCAAACAGAGAACAGAGGAGAACGGCAATAATGATAAATATATGATAGTGTAATGTTGTCAGGAACTAAATTACAGTCATTTAGAGCTTGTATGGATGCGATCTATCACTGTCAGAGAGAGAGAGAGAGAGAGAGAGAGAGCAGACAGGCGCCAGTCGCGGCAGGATCAAAGTAAAAACTACCTCGGGGAAAGAAACAGTTAACTCCACTTAACCAGTTGTCCTATGGACAGTAAGCTGCTGCAGGGCCTGCAACAGTTCCCACAGACTATGCACACACACTTTCACATCTTAGGTTTCGCTGCAAATGATTTGACTGGATTTTGAGGAGCTCCATGGTGAAGATTCACTTGGACGGGCAGCTTCGGCTATTTATTTGGGGCTTTAACTGTCTCTTAGGAGAACTGAACACAATAGGAGGTGATACGGCCAGAACACGGCCATAATTTAGACGTAATTTAATTAAGCAATAAACCACGAGATGGTTTATGTGACTGTGTGAGACCATTTAACTGTCCTAATATCACTGTGGGCCTAAATCACGGCTTGCGGCTAACTGCTGCAATAAAACATGATACACACTGTCTACAAGAAGAGAAAACAAGTGTTATAGTTTTTTTTTTTTTTTTTTTAGCAATAATGTTATTTTTCAGCCAAGTAATATAGTTTTTAAAGTATTGGCTAATGCGATATATTTCTGGTATATATGCTGATTTTCGGTTAACTCGACAAAATTTTAATTATGCGACCACAGGTCTGCATTTATCAAAAATAACAGATAGCCTACTTTAATGACGGATTTTGGCTTCACTTAAGCCGAAATGAGGATCGAAACGTTATAGATAACCTGGATAAGAAATAATATGTACCATCAGGCATCCTTCATGCACGGAGATTTACATCTGTCAAAACTGAATATGTACAGCGCATAAACTGAACCAATTCTCTCCCAGAAAAAGCCTAGCCTATCAAAAACTGTTCGGGTGGGTCATGTGGACAAATCGCCATCGCTGATAGGCGGGCGGCAAGATGAGAGAGAAACTTGTGGCAATTCATTGAAGGGAGAGGCAAGTCCGTGCGTAAAACTGAATTTATTTACCACGTCGCTGCAGAGCATCGCCAGGAGCCTCGACAAGAAGAAATTTCCTTGGGGTGAAACACGAAACAAACATCGAGGGAGTAATCGGCTGGGAAATTAGTTGTATGGCACCTCAGTCGTGCGTAATGAATCCTGAGCAGGGATCTCCACCCTCGGCTGCTCCGGGGGAGACCTTACCAGAGGACCGGACCAGCACTATGGGAAATGATGAGCTGCCCAAACTCGACGTGTCGCCCGTCAGAAGATGTAAAACCAAAAGTTTAGATCTGCCTTTCAGTGTGGAATCCCTTATATCGGACAGGACGCCGGTCAGAAGCCTCCAGTCCTCGGAGTCTGGGTTGGGCCGCGTCCGGCCGGAGGAGGCAGACTGTCAGTCACCGAGGGGAGTTTACGCGCTGTCCGACCGCTCCAAACCAGAGGCAGTGGACCTCTGCGACAAGGAGGCAAGCAGCTGGTTTCATGCTCCGTACACCTCCTCACCTCCAAGTGAGTTATTACTGTCTTTCCCTTTCATTTTGAGAAACATCGCCAGGCAGTGTGTGTGCATCTGTCTAAAACTGCCAAGGAAATCTCCATTTTCGATTTATGCAGTTTCACAGACCGTTCATGAGGTGCTTTAGGCCAACAAAATACACTGAATGTACAAAATACTAGGGACACTTTCTCACGAAGTGCCCTGATATGGTAAACCCAGGTAAAAGACAATAATCTTTATAGATTTCCCGTATTAAATCGAGACCAATCACAAACGAGGATCTGTAGATAAAAACAATTATAACAGGGTTTTTAATTGAGATGCCACTAAATATAGGGTTTCTCTAATATTTTGCACAGTCAATGACATTTCCCTGTTTAGACATTATTTTTATGGGTGCATAATTGACAAGCCAATTGTTTGTTGTTATCTTAAACATATTGGAACTGAAATTATATTCCAGTGATTTGTTTTTCCAAATGAATTTACAGGACTTCCCAGCCCATCAGCATGCACTCTACGGAAACACAAGAACAACAGAAAGCCCAGAACTCCCTTTACAACCTCTCAGCTGCTTTCTCTGGAGAGGAAGTTCCGTCAGAAACAATACCTCTCCATCGCGGAGAGAGCGGAGTTCTCCAGCTCCCTCAGCCTCACAGAGACCCAGGTCAAGATTTGGTTTCAGAACCGCAGGGCCAAGGCCAAGAGACTACAGGAGGCCGAGCTGGAGAAACTCAAGCTGGCCGCAAAGCCCCTGCTCCCGGCCTTCGCCTTCCCCTTCCCTCTGGGCGCACCCATGGGCGCACCGTCCCTCTATGGTGCCCTAAACGGACCGCGGCCTGCCTTACAAGTACCAGGACTATTCAGTGGACCATATGGGATGTACTACTTGTCTTAACGCTCACGAACTTTGAACTGCATTTTGGGAGCGATGCCTTGAAAAAAAATATGCCTTTTAAAAGCTGCAAAAAAATCTTAATCCGAACAAGTTTTTCAGTGTAATATTGCATCAAAATCTTATTTTTCTGAAACAAATGAAAAATATGTTAATGGATTGAGATTACTATTTTTTTCCAGTGAAAATCAAATGTCTCTTCAAAATGTCGTTATCTTGGGGAGTTATGTGCCTTATTTAAGGTCCTTTAAAGAAACAGTGTAACCGCACTACAAACAAGTAAAATATTTTTACTCCTTTGGCATTTTTCCCCAAATATTTTAAGCAAAGCAAAATTTTTACTGCACTGAATAACTTGTTAATATGGACATTTTTGCAGTTTATTCAGACAATATGTACTTTGCTTGGTTAAACGACTGTTACTTCGCTCATTTTGGGTATGAAAAAATATTTCATATGTATCTTGGGCTTTATATCTCAATAGAGGTGTTAAGTCGAAACCTTTTGATGTCACGGAGAAGACGACAGTGAACTCAGTGTTGTTTAAAGGCCTGCATGTAGCCTCGGGTTCAAAGCAATAACTCATGACTCGCTGAAGCTCAGAGCAATTTGACGCTGAAGTGACAAGATGAATGTTGTATTTCCAGGCTTAAAACTGTGATAGCTTATTCCAGAGGCCTTTAAAATGTCTGACTTTGGACATGGTTATTAAATTGTAGGGGAAAAAAATAACAGGAAATTATCCACATTAATTCGTCTACATTCAGTATACTGGCAAGTCTAGACCAGCGTTAGGTTATTGGATACTCCCAAAAAGTACCGAGCATAATTTATTTTCCTGATAGGAACCTGCTTCCTATTATTAAACATATTAGTGACATGAGGTGATATCTAGTCTGCAGTAAAACATTTCTCTTTAGTCAAAAAGTTATCCCAAAAGTTTCCATAGCACTAAAACGGTCCCTGAAATAATGGCCACAGAAACTCACAGCAACATAACCACCCTGCACGATTCTGAGTCAAAACATAAATACTCAACAAAAATACAATGTTCGTCTAAGGCAAAGTATTACACAGGTATCTATCGTCATAATTATCATGCATGTGTTCATCCTTATTAACTCCTAATTTCCCACATGAATTACAACTAAATTAAGAGCCACGATGGAACAGAAAATACTTTGCTCCATGAATACATGTCTATTATAACAGGTTCACACTTTTTAACGAATTATAGCCAAATCAATTGCTTCATGCCATCAAATTGTTTTTTTTTCCCATCTGCCATCAACTGCCATCAGCACCAATATATTAATCTTTTTACCACTGGATCACATATTGCCCCAAATGACTTTATTCTACCTGCGGTTACTATGAGCCATCTGGAAAGGTAAATAAATCATTAGATAATCAGTATACTAAACCACACAGCTGATGTTGTTTGAACTTATTTTGAGTTCCACGGATTAAAAATATGAATCTATTGCAAAGTAAATCTGCATCCTTAATGCTGTTGTAGTTTACCTCACATGAAAACTTCACAAATTGCACATGTAACACTCAAAGAGCTCTTACAAGTTCAAGACCAGAGCAGGCATTGCCAGTTTCATTATTGCTGAAAGTGTAAATAAAAGTCACCAACTATTTTTGCAAACGCACAAAATGCTAAACATGACTGATACAGTATCAGTCATCAGTGTACAGTGTATTCTGTATTTGATGAGTGAAAAGTGTTTTATACAACTATTAAAATATATGATGTAAAATCTGTAGTTCATTTTCATTTTGTTTTTCATCAGTGGACTTAAAATGTGCTTGTAAAGCTGGTGTGCAATTTCCATTTCTTTAAACTCTTCAGACTGTGCTTAGAAGTTGCTTCAACCTGCAAATTGCATTATTCTTTTAAAGTGCAATACATGCGTTAAAAATGTTATTTTGTTATTACAGCATAGGACTTCCAACTATGTAAACAAAACAGCATCATGTTAAAAATAAAAGCCAGGTAAGGCAACTTTAGCGGGACGCAGATAAAAGACTATTCAACAATGGATAAATCACCATCAGAAAACACTCTTAGTGCTACCAGTCCTTTCTTGTTAACAGCTTGAATGTCACCATAAGAGGAAAGTGAAATGGGACCCTTGCAGAAGACAATAAATTAAACATAACAAAAGGTATGCTGTGACGGCCTACATAAGTGTACACACCCCTGTCACGAACCATGACAAAAATCACCTCATATTTTTATGTCAGAAAGTGCTTATCAAAATTTAATTTAAGTTAAAGATACATCTGGCAGGAAATAAGTACAAGACAGTAATACAAAGTTGTTCATCTTTAAAGACGACCAACTGAAGGCTTAATGCCGGACCTTCATTTTCTCCGTCCCCTTGCTCTAAACCCTCGGACAGAGCCTTGACCAAAGCATACAGTCTTCGGGACCCTGAAACAAGAGAAGAAGGCTGCTGAAATTTGTATCTCATTGCTTATCATCTAAAGAGAGAAATATATAGCAAGTATCACTATAATATTATACATATATTTTTAATTACACAATATTGCCAATTGAACTAATCCAAACTGCCTATGGCCAGGTTAATAAGCCTTTACCATACTTTCCTCACAGGGTTAATTACATTCTGGACTGTTTGAGAAAACTGAGGTTTTATCCCTAGGCTGAATAATAAGGCATGCCCCGCATTTCAAGACTTAACATTAGAAGTCAAGAGCTTAGTATTTTGTGAAAATGGCTCAATTAACCCTTGGCCAACTCTTAGCATAGGGCTGACTCAATCTGAGACTGTCAAGTGTGAAACTCACCCCAGGAGACTTTATTAAAAACTAACCTGTAGGAGTAGCGAGGCCTCAGTTGCTCAGCGCTCGTGTTTGTGGCGCCGTGACCCGCAGCAGAAAGATGTGAATGCGTCTCAGCAGAGGCAGAGTTCTCCATGCGAGCAGCTGCAGCTGTCCCTGCTTCCACACACACATGGGGCTCCATGGCTTCCCCTTCATCTGGTTGGTCGGACACCGTATCACACATAGCCTCACACACACCCTCAGACTCACACACATCCTCTGTCACCTCCATAGCTGTGTCGCTCTGCTGCTGGCTCTTCAGCTCTCGAGTTCTGTTCGTAAAGATGTAAGTGTGTACATATTAAAACACACGTGCATGCACACAAAACACATAGTTAAAGGAAACATTCGACTGATTAGAAAGTCTTTCAAGTGATTTCACTGTTAATCAGGTCACACAAAACTATGATGCCAACATATGCATTTTAACAATGTACACTGTAGCTGGGTTTTAATAGTTCCCTTCCTACATTAACCTGTAAAACCAAAACCACACATTATTTTCATTGATAGGACAGCTAAGACAGCCTCACATTTTAAAGGTCTGAGACAGAAACATAATTTGCCCTGATAATGAAAACACACAAAAACATAATTAAGTCTGGTGAAAACCAAATGTATTTCCTGCAGCTCAGCTAGATATTAGTCCCACATGGTGGTTTTTGCTGCCATCTAGTGGGCAAAGTGGAGGCAGGTACACCCTCACCCTTTGTCTTTTTTCGTCTTGTCAAATCTGAAGTCTGGAGGGTACTTGTGAATTCTTATGAGATGGTCTTTCCTCTGTTTGCTTGTCCTGAACTTCTGTCCACAGCCTTCCACCAAACACTGGTACTAGAAAAAAAAAGTAAGAGTCAGGAATAATCAAAAAGCATATTTGAAATGTTAAAATTAATTGTGTGTAATAACCAATATGATGATGCTAAAAGCTGAGAATCAAACTATCTTGGGAAATTTCACAAAATAATCCTAGAGGGCTTATTTTATTTGCAGGGGATGTTTGGTTTACCATGTCTTGCCTTTGAGCGAGGATAGTAAAGAGCGAGTCATGCCACTCCTGGATGTGAATGTCCAGGAGCTGAGCAGACGGCAGGGAGCGGCGGCAGGAGCAGCACACGTGTCTGTGCAGGGAGTTGTAGTGATGCTCGTACTCCTCCACACTGCTGAACACCTGACTGCACCCAGAGATGTGACAGGCAAACTCAGACACACTGTGAATCAGGACAGAGAGAGAAGAAAGTCAGAGAGATACAGAGGATGACCTGAACAGCAATACCTGAGGAGCAGAGTTTTATGCAAAATGTGAGTCTTGCTGAGATATTTTCAGCACAGCCATAATGGAGGCTGGTGGTTGATTTTCATCAGTAAATGTCAGGTTGTGGTGGGTTTCCCTCAGAATTAAAGACCATGGGCATTTTGCACTGACATTCAACAATCATACAGGTCTAAATCTATTGTAGAAAAGGAAGATAAACAAATTTCCGAAGAAGGGCTATATTTAACAACTGTACATTTGTATCACTTAACAATATATCATAGAAATAAAAAAATAACAAAGTTGCCCAAATGGCTCCTACAGATCCACAATGCATGGTTCAACCATGCATGGTGCTGTTCTCGCTTTTATACCTAAGCTTTGGCTTGTCGTCTGGCTCTGAGGTAGATAGATTTTGCAAATACAGGTGTCTGTGAATGTCCCCATCCTGAAAGAAATAGTAAATATACACATGGGTAACCAAAACACTGTCGGTCATCGTTATTTAGAAAAGGAAAACATTAACGTACATAACTTTATGCTACTGGTTTCCAAACTGGGATTCAGTGTAGTTAAAGGGATTCCAGGTGGGTATAAAAATAAAAATAAAAATAAAAAATAAAAAAAATAAATTATACTTTGGGGTCCTTGACATGAAAAAGCGTGGGAATACCTGCTGTACATTACCTCAAATAACTCGTGGTCCTTGTGCAGATGTAACCGTTGTGGAGTGAAACTGAACGGTGTTGGTGTGTTTCCCTCTGCGCTGCAAACTTCACTCAGCTCCTTCAAGTGTGAGTCAGCAGTCGGAGAG
>OMKZ01051303.1:0-12785 GCA_900302535.1 Neoniphon sammara | reverse complement strand
GCCAGAGAGAAGAAAGACTGTGACAAAAGGAGGGAGGAACAAAAAAAAGAAGAAAAAATGGGAAGAAGAAGAAAGAGATAGTGGAAAAAAGGGAGAGGGAGAAAGAGAGGGAGATGGGTTGTGAAGAATTCACAAGACAGAAAAAAGAGAGTAGTTGTTACAGTGGGGAGAAGAAGAGAGAAAGTGTGTGTGTGTGTGTGTGTGTGTGGTGGTGGGGGGGGGTATGAAGCCGAGGATGTGTGAAAAACTCCAGGGAGCGAGTGAGAGGAAGACAGTGAGATGTAGGAGGGGAGAGAATGAAAAAGTAAGATGTGTGTGTGAGAGAGAAGATAGATAGATAGATAGATAGATAGATAGATAGATAGATAGATAGATAGATAGATAGATAGATAGACAGACAGACAGACTGGAATTCTGTTTACTCACACGTTTATGTTGCTAAATTACATACATACAGCTAGCGGAGATGGAGAGAATGGCAGGAAATATAGAGATGGGAGTGTGTGTGTGTGTGTGTGTGTGTGGAGAGAGAGAGAGCGACAGAGAGACAGAGAGAGAGGAAACCAAAGGAAGAGCACCAGCACGCGTCTAACCTGAGGGCAGAGCAGTGTGATATTCCCATGGCCGCTATTGTGAGCGGCACCGAAACCAAACCAGACAGCAGGCTGCTTAGCACTCAGCATCAGACCGTCTTTAATCTGACAAAACACAGCCCAGTGGAGAGCTGGATGGATGGATATGCACAACACACACACACACACACACACACAGGCATGCACATGTACACACACACACACACGCACACACTCGCACGCGCTCACTCCTCATCGCAGTTCCAGCTCTGAATCCAAAATGAGGATAAATATTTGATAAGGAACGCCTTGCGAGTTGAATTTGCAGACAAATCACGTCCCGGGCAGCGTCCATGGAAAAATAAATAAATAAATAAATAAAAAAACCCGCTCTTTAACAGAGGATCTAGGTCAAATACAGTGTGGAACGTTCTCGGGCTGACTGTCGTTCCTCTATTTAGCCGCCCCGGACCTTTCCGACGGCCGTGTCATCGTTTTGAAATACATGACACAGACAGAGGGAGATGTCATTTGTTCAATGGTTTTGTTTATCTGCTTAGTCCCATTTAGGCTCATGGCGGGCTGGAGCCAATCCCAGCATGCATTTGGACAGAAGGCGGAGAAACACCCCGGACAGGTTGCCAGTCCATCGCTAATACAGAGGCAGTCAGTGAGATTCATTCTCCTGTTTAGAGTCTTCAGTCCACTTGATTTGCATCGCTTTGGATTGTGGGAGGAAACCATAAAAACCTGGAGGGAACCCAAACAAATAATAGTGACGTGGGCATCGGGAACATTTGGCAAAATCGCTAATTTCCTAGCGCGAAATGGTTAGAAAAGCTGTGGGAATACAAAGTACTGTTTTTTTTTTCAGCCCGCTGCTCCTCTTGGCAGCATTTGGATCCAGAGCTTTAAGAAGCACTGGTGTTCTTGCATCAACTTGTCTCAGTCTGCAGTAACAGAAGTTGGACACAAACTCTAATCTGGCTTACTAATAGAGCCTGGGAGAGAAATCCGAGTGAACTATTTTGTAGTTACATTTTCTCCCCCATAAGATTTCACAGTGTTCTTTATTCCTCTGTATTAGCATGTGTACTGATGCATGCAAACCTATTGTAAGTGCACAATCCTTTGCTAGCACTGTTAGATTCATCTTCATTCAGCTTTATCTCAAGTACAAGCACTTGCAATACTTTTTCACTACTTTCCCCAGGTGTTAATACACTGCAACATTAATTTTAATGCTCCTTAATAAAACAAACTATATGTGCACGTCCCCCCTTTCCTTATCCTTTTGGACTGTAACATTATTTTACCAATGCTTGCTGGCCAAATGCTTCAATGAAAAACATTTAAATACAATAACCTCAATGAGTTTTCAATAAATCTTGCTTTAAATACAAAAAACAAAAATTCAGCAAAGCGGTCACTGAAAATACTTTTTTTTTTTTTTTTTGGCACTTACCTCCTGTGCAATCAATCCATTTGGATAATTTCGGTGTGATTCAGTGAGGTTTCCAGTCTGTCTCCCTTCACCTCAATACAATGGGGCTGCATGGGTACTGTTCTGTTTTGTGGAGCTCAAACTGTCAAAAATGTACATGTGAAAAACTGAGCAGCAACAGCTCTTTAAAAACAAAGACATGGACACCCCACACAGGGTTCCCACTCAGTGTCAAATAACTAAAATGAAATGCACTAAAATGTTGAATTTCACGACCTATACAAATGTAACATGACATTTTTATTTATTCATTTATTTTTCATTAATTCAATTATTATTCTTTTTTAGTGAACAGAACTTGAAAACAGTGGGAAATGAACATTTTATTTGAGTTTTTTTTTTCTTCATTGATGCAAGATTCCATGATATTCTGTGACTTCTCCCAAGAATTTATTAAATTCCCTGACTTTACCTTTCTGCATTGAACTTTTTAAAATTTCATGACTTTCCACAAATTCCATAAACAGCCCTAAGTGGCAAACTGTTTATTTGGAAACTGCACCTATCCATGGAGTGTATGGATACAGTTTGCTGGTGTTCTTTGGCAAGAAATAGTTCGCCAAAGAAACTCTTCGCCCCTGAGCCCACAGCTTTACAGTGACATTTAGGTTGACAACGACATCGAACACCAATTACAGCTGAGGGCCGGAGCTATCTGCTTTATAATTTTCCATCAGGTGGTATGTGTAAGTCTCTGGGCAGCGGTTCTCATGTGGTTTAATGGAACATGGTTATGTGCCCTGGACGAAGCACAGATATATCTTGATTTATGGGGGCCGGGAGCTTCAGGAAACAGGCTTGTGGGCAGAAGGCTGCTGGTTCATATTTTCAATTATGCTTCTTCACCCTCGGGCCCTTGAAAAACCTGTGGAACACGACTGTATTATTTCTACAGTTTGCTGTTGCCTGCACTTCCCAGAGATCGCCTGTCAATCAAACAGCGTGGGCAGTACTGTGACGTCTTTTTTGGATTTTCTTTCTAGATTTTGTTTTTTTGGGATTTTCTGTTTTTCTCATGCCCACCACCCAACTCTTCTTCTTCTATTTATTTCAAACAAACCAAAACTATAAAATACTTCACTTTCTGTGCAGCAGGAAAGAGCAACCAGACACTGTGAGCGTTTTGAAGCATTGTGTGGCTCAATGTACATTTAATACAAATGCTGCAGATTATAACTTTAATGAAACTTTTTTTTCATTTGTGAAAAACACAATGTCCCTCGGCAATTTAATTTTAAAATGCAGTTTTATCTCAGGTTACCTCACCTTTGCAGTGTTGGTGCTTTCCTTTATCCCCTGAGTTACACAGGATCACAGACATTTCACAGACCAGCCTCCATTTCAGTTCCATCTATTTATTACTGTTACATTTTGAAAAATAAATGAACAAATAAATAAACAAACATGGACCAGCATCGTTCCCTGGAGTTCATGAGAAACGACAAACACAGCAAACCAAGAAAGCGATCAAACAATCAAACAAGCAGAGGACTTATGAAGTGTCGCTGAACATTGATGTAAGTTAAATGCATAGGTCACCCGTTTCACAAATTAGTGTTTCATTCCAATTTGGCACACATCCACTTTGAAAAATGTTTGCTACCTGAGCTCCATTTGTTAAAAAAAAAAAAAAAAATTCAAAACACAGATTATTGTAGATGAAACGACATGATGATATTGTAAGTAAGTCTTATATGTTATTTGATCTAATGTATAATCGCCCACTTGGTCGGCACCTGGTGCACTCCTGGCGGGCCAGGAAGGGGCCCCCTCTCTCCATGGTCCTTCCCAAGATTTCTTCCCTTTTTCCCATACCTTGGGTTTTTTGGGGAGTTTTTTCTTGCCCCATATGAGGGTTAAGTCAGGGGGTGTCGTCCTGTTTTGTTTCTTGTAAACTGTAGGCCTGTAGAGCCCTTTGAAACTGTGAACAGTGATTTTGGGCTCTAAATAAATATGAACTTGAACTTAAAGGAATACTCTGTTTTGGGCAAAATACCTTTTTTCCGACATGCCAAGAGTCATACAAGATGTTCAATACCATTTTCACCTCTGTATGTCCACAGGTTCAGTTCCTATGAGTAGCATTTCATGTTAGCTTAGCATAAAGACTTAAAAGTCTACAGGAGTCATTAGCCTAGTTCCATTAAAATGAAAAAATAAACCTTACAGCAACTCTGAAGCTGTCTTATTTACACAATATGTCATGTGTATTTGAATAACATGTCTTGGAATTTTTTTAACGAAAGTCGTTTTAGGAGAAAATAGATGGTAGGAACGATTGTAGCAACTGGTAGTTCCTACCATATAACTTCTCCTAAAATGACTTTTTTTGACACATTGTATGACTAAGACAACTTCAGAGTTGCTGTAAGGTTTATTTTTTCATTTTGACGAAGCTAGGCTAATGACTCCTATAGACTTCAAGTCTTTATGCCAAGCTATCATGAAATGCTAACCATAGGAACTGAACCAGTGGATGTACAGAGGTGTATCGAACATCTTGTCTGGGTAAGTCAGAAAAAGGATATTTTGCCCAAAACGAAGTATTCCTTTAAGGTGATTCATAACTTGAATAATAATCAAGTCAGCAGTGGCTTTGGAAGACCAGGTAGACATTATTTCAAATGGTGGATACCCCATTTTGGAATGAGAGCCTTGAATTATATTACAGTGTCCATCTTTACCCTGCTGGCTCAGTGGAACATCAGACTGATGAGGAAATCCACCTTGCACTGTCTCTGTGCTTTGCTCTGGTCACCACTGACTCTAATTATTTCATCTCCGATTCGGTCAGTATTGCTTTTGTACAATGTGGCCTTTACCAAGCGGTTTTCATGCAAGGCTTTTGCTGCATCCGGGCTTGTTTTGATATTTTGATGCCGGAGTCGCTGAAGGGAAGCCCTGCCCTCCCTGGACCGGTGCAAAGCATAGAGCTGATGCAAAGTCGATTCCGTCACTGCTATTTAATTAGCTACTTCACAGATAAGAGAGCTATTGTGAAATGATGCAAAATGAGTGACCTATCCCTTTAAGCTCTGCACTGGTCCCGTTTGTTTCAGCTCTGTAAAATGTCACTGTGCGCAGTCCCTCCCTCGGTTTCTTCCCGTCACCTGAACTCACCTTTTTGTCAAAGTTACTTTCTTTGCTCGTTCTTTACTTAGGTGAAAGTTACCTTCCAGATATCAGACCCGTCACATTTGATACTTCATAGTCCATCAGGGCTGACGGTTTCTCCACCACCAGCATCATCCCCATAGTCCAGAGCTTGAGTGGAAATTTTATAAGCCATCTGATATTTGTCATGAGGGGCTTTTAGTGCCTCGCCTTCACAAGCCAGGATTTGAATGCGGTGCGGTGAGGATGAGGTGATGTTTGTCTGTCTGGTGAAAGCTAGCCACAGAATAATGCAGTAGAGTCCTTGTAACCCCAGTTCCCACGCTGGATTAAAAACACAGTACAGTGCAGACCTTAGAGTCCTTGCAGTCCTCTTTTCACATCACCCTTCACAAAGTGCAATGTGGATCCTTAAAGCCTGCTTGAGTCGTGATCCAGAGCTTCAGAAAGTGTCTTTCAGGAGGCCAGCACAGTAGATTGCTACTGAGTTGAACCAGTTAAGTTCAGGTGATTGCAGCTTGGGCTATTTTCCAGTGAATCACGGTTCTCTTTTACTTTCCATTTGGTTCGGGTCAACATAGCTCAAGTCAGCAGAGTCATTAAATTTCAGTCCAGTTTAGTTCAGCTCAGCTCAGCTGAGTTCAGCTCAGCTTAGTTTGGCAGTGTAAAAAAGACTTGATGGATTCTGCCTCTCCTCTCGCAGTGCAGTAGACTGACATCTTTTAATCTTTCTACTTCAGCAGCCACTGGTTCACTGCGGAGAATAGTGAAGAAGAGAGAGAGAGAGAAACGGAGGAGGAAAGAGAGGAATTTCTTGATTAGCACAGTGATGAGAAATGGTGTGCAGTAAAAACAAATTTCAGAGAAAACAGCAGAGACAAAGTGTGCGAGAGAAGAGAGGCAAAGTTAGAGCGAGAAAAAAAAAAGACCTGAGAGAGTAAGTAAGAGTGTGAGAGAAAGAGAGGGAGTCAAAGAAGGGAGTGGGAGAGAGAGAGCATGAGTAAGAAAAAGATAAAGAGAGATAGAAAGAGAGAAGGAGAGAAAAATACAGTGGATGAAGCAGAGAGCGAGGGGGGAGACTGAGAAGAGTTGTAGCCAACTGAGAAATCCATTCGTTTATTTCCCAGTAGGGATCCTCTCATCGACAGAAAAGGCTCTCTGCTTTCTGTCTCTCTACATTTTCTACCTTTCTAACAACATGGTCTTCAAGAGATGAAGTCTGTCAAATCAATCTGATTGAGCAGAGTCAAACTAAAACACAATATCCAGTGACATTTGCATGCATTAGATCTGTAACCCCAGAAGAAAAACGAGTATTGGTGATTTTGTGCCTTGAACATTGGCAGATCAACAGACAAAAACTATAAGAAACATGTACCAACATGCTAACAAATAAGCTTGCTAACTTTCATCATCACAGTTGATGCTGTTTGTGTAGCTTTGGCACTCATTTGTCTGATTGGACATGTTACTTTAACTTTAAGACAATTCGGGGTGAATAAATGATAAAAACACAATGTAGTTTTTGGGTGAAGTATACCTTTAAGGCTGCAACTTCACACCTTGGAGGCCACACGTTTTAAGATGTGATCACTCAGAAATCATTTGATGTGATGTCAAGAAATTAAGGATCTAGATGTGTTCTTATTGGCCGGTGTGGTCAGAAGTGGTGCATTGCTATTTAGGGGGAAGTTCTGCATTTCACTCGAACTGCACGTCTTGATTTCTCATTTCTATGGCATCGAGAAGATGGCGATTTTCCTCCAATGACCATACCGAACAAAGCTTCTTCACTCTTTGCATTCTGGCTACCTAACCATCCCTACATTCAAGAAGAAAACTACTGAGAGCAGAGCATTCCCTTCCCCTTGAAACATATTATTTTCCTCTCTGTATACATCCTCTACTCTTCCTCTACTTTCTCCTCTCGCTCTCTACACTCTCCCACTCTTTTCTCATCTCCCCGTAAAATTAAATGAGTGTGTCGGCTCAAAGTGCTTTCACACAACTGAGCGACACCATCGCTGTCCGTGTTCTCAGACCTCCTGTAGGGTTTCTGTGCAGTAACGAGACGCCATCAAAGGGAAGAGGAGGCCGAGAGATCCACTGACGTTGTGGAGAACACGCCGGGCCGGACCGGATCGATAGCAGAGATATTCCGAGCGTGCAGAGGAGGAAGCACAATATTTCCCAGAGGATGCAGGGGCTCCTACACTGCTTTGGGTAACACTTCCACATATGGTTATGGCAACCAACTCTGCCGCTCACCCACTGTTGTTTTAAATCCACAGAAACACCATTTTCATCTTCATATGTCTCTTGCTCCAAAGAGTTTCCTGTCCACATCTTTTTCTCTCGCTCTTGTTCCCGCTCCTGTTTCTACACTTACACAAGACATGGCTGACAAGGAGAGAGGACGCTCAGTTTAACCTTCCTTCCCAGGCAAAAAACACTAGGCAACTTTAATAATAAGCTGCTCCTCCGTCCTTATGAGGACTTTCCACTGACTGATCACTTCTAACCCTTACCAGTACAAGCCAAACACTGACCTAACCCTAATCCGGCGACTCTGTCCACCAAAAATGATTGAGGAAGAAAATGTTTATTTGCTAGGCTACTGACCACTACAACCAGGTGTCACTCTGCTGCACACAGGAGCTTCAACAATGAACACAAGCAAAGCAAACAGGTAAGATTTAGACATAGGTTGACTTCTAAACTATGAAGGCTTGAATTCACCATGATAGCATGCTGCGGCATTATGTTCACTTTAGATGTCAAGTGGAGTGTGTTTAAAGCTGGAACCCCGGACTTTTTTCCCAGCAATGAGTTATTTGTGTCACATGGGTTCAACACTGCTGCAGGAGGCAGGAGGTGTAATCCATTTTGATACCATTGGTGGAGCTTGTAATATGTCATCTTCCTTCTTTACAGCATCTCTGGTTGAGGTCAGTCTTCGCAGACTAGTTACACAATATCACTTTGCAGTATGACCATGGTTAGAGACACGCTCTCTAAAGACTGTCTCTCCATAGTCTCTCTATAGGCCAACCCAATGACTTCACAGACTTAATAACAAGTCTGTGAAGATTCTCATTCATCCAGGTCATGGTACTTCTTCAGTGCTATACAAAAGCAACTGGGCTTGCTTGAGGTTCTAGAGGACAATTCACCTCTCAAAGGGCACTAGTCCTACCTGGTCAAAATTTTCAGTTCAGAACTGAAGAAGCTTTGTCCTAAACTTTCTCCTAATATCGTTTCAAATACTTCTTGAGACAAAGACGCCGGGGAAATCCTGGATTTCAGCTTTAAACGCTTCTGGAGCTGAATGAAGTTTCTTTACATCTATCATAACTGTTGTTCCCTAACAGGGGCTGCCAGGGGCTTTGACTTGAATTCTGAACTATACCTGTGGTTTTGATAAATGATGGAAATAAAACAGTTGTTGGCGGAGTGTACCTCTGTACTGCGGCCGCAGGGCTCGGTTGTTGGGGCAGTCGCGGCCCTGCTTGCTGAAGTTGATGTTGGTCCGAATGCAGCGCTGCAACAGAGCCTGTGTGGGCCGCGTGTTGTCGCTCATGCTCAGGAAGATCTTGTAGGGCTCGTTCTGGCTGAGGAGGCGCAGAGAGTGCATCTGTGCAGAGAGGAGGAGGGGTAGGGTAGAGAGGGAGTCAACGGACGTGTGATTGAAGTCAAGACAGGCAGAGTCTGGCTCAGTTCAAATCACTGCACTTCTTATTCTTAAGATGTGTTTTTACTGTACAGATCAAAGCAGAGAGAGATAGGATGTACGTAGAAGACATGACAAAAGCCCCAGGCAAGATTCGTACCCAGGATGTTTACACATTTCATAGCAAACCTTAGTGCCTTAGCAAACCAGGATGCCCCAACTCATTTCTTTTTGGTCCAGCTCAGTTCAGTTCAGTTCAGCTGGTTTATTTTATTTCAGTTAAATTAAGTTCAGTACGTTCCAGATGGGCCAGTTTCACACCTATAGTCCTTTTTCTTTGTTTCAAATCAGTGGAACTGATACTTTTTTGCATTCTTCTTTTGATTTGGTTTGTTTTAAAACAGCAAAAACATCAAAAGAACCAAAATGTATCAACATAAGCCATGTGGGAGGTGTCACCCTGCTCATCGGTCAGACAAATATCGCAAGATTAAAGGGAGAAAGGAAGTGTTTTTTGTCCTCTATCACTTTATTCAACAAACACATTTGGCGAATACAATATCCAACAAGTGCCATCAGCAGCTTTGGCATTTGTTCATTATTGCAATCATTGTTTAGGCTGCATACCAAGAAAGCAATGTATTTCCTCATTGCTCCAAGACAACTCTCAATTCATTTTGCTCCTATGTTGTTAACTACTAGCTGCTGGTGTTGCCAAGTTGCTTCTTCCAGTTCTATATTTACAAGCCCATAATGCACAGCAGAGCTGGGAGCTGTTTCAGCCCCAAACACAAAATGGTTCCTGTAGTTGGGTCATATCGAGGTCAGATTCTTGCAGTGTTAACTACATTCCCTTCTGTGCTGCTGCTGTCTCCCAAATTTCCCCCATGGGGGATCAATAAATGCACATCTTATCTTATCTTATCTTATCTAAGAACAGTACAAAAGGTAAAAGGCAGGTGTGAAAGTGACCTTAAATTTAGTTTAGATGAGTTCAGATGTTGAAGAGAGTTTAGGCTGGTTCAGTTCAGTTCAGTTGTTCAAAATTGTTCAGTTCAGCTCAACTGTTTATTTCTGTCGAGATCAGTTTCAATTCATTTCATTTTGATTCAGTTCAATTCGATTCAATTCAGGCCACTTTGACCGAGTTAAGTTTAGCTCAGATATATTCAGCTGTCTAAGCCAGTTCAGTTCAATTTGGTCGAATTTAGGCCATTTTCACGCCTGCCTTGTTTCGCCTGGTTGAAATTAACACTGGTGTGTTTACCTCATTGGTTCAGTTCATTTGGGCAGGTGTGAAAACTATTAACTGCTATTGCCCCAAGACCCTGTTGAGGAGCTGGTCTCTCTCTGCGTGGTTACAATTAACTCTGGAGCCTTTCAACTGTGATGTCACATTATTCAATCTATTATCCAACCCAACAACAGGAAGCACTGTGCACTTTGGGATGAAGCTGCTCCTGCAGCTCCACTGCACATGAAGAACTAGAAGAAGCAACTTGGTAGCGTTAGCAGCTAGCAGTTTGCAACACAGGCACAAAGGGAATCGAGGAATGACACAAAGCAATGAGGAAATACATAGCATGGTTTCTACCCCTTTCCTGACATCAAATTTCGTTCACTTTTTCAAGACTTTTTCAAGACCCAAATGAAAAATTTCAAGACCTGTTGCACGGTAAAATCATCTCTGCTCACATGTCGGCTCAATCGAATGTCTGCCCTTCTGGCTTCCTCTGAGGCTGGGAGATTCCGAAATCAAAAATTCAAGACCTTTTCAAGACCAATCTCTGAAAATGACTGCTTTGACAGAATGACAGTTTTTTTTAAAGACCTGTAGAAACCCTGCCTTGCCATCTTGGTATATGGCCCAAGACCATGGCAATAATGAACAAACCTGCCTTTCTGGATATCGTACTGGCTAAATGTATTTGTACAATAAGTAAGAAAGGATCCTGACCAAGGAGCAGCCAGCTCCCTATGGCTTTTGTTGATACATTTTGGTTTGTTTTAATTTTTTGAAACAAACCAAATGAACCATGCAACAAAGCATCAACTATTACACTGATTTAAACAAAAGCACCCAGACTATAGATGGGAAAACAATCTTAGACCTTAGTTTAGTTCTAAGCTCAGTTAAGAAATTCGGTCCAGCTCAGTTCAGTTCACAAGACAGACTTACATTTTGCTGGCAGGTATAAACGTCACTGTACCAAACACAAAAGCATATAGCAGCAATGGATACAACCACAAAACAAGTACTGCAGGAGACAGGGACGGAGAGACAAGGAGGAAAAGGCAGGCGAGGTGGGCGAAAAAGAAAGAAGGCAGCAAACGAAAGGCAGAGATGAAGAAGGATGCGGGAGGAGCGGAAACGAAGGAGAGAAGGGCAGATCAGAAGGAAGAAAAGGTAGGGAGACGGAGACGGAGCAAAAGATGACAGAAAAAGTGAGAACAAAGGATGAGTGAGTAAGTGAGTGAGTAAATAACAGTGTGAGTAAGTAGCAGATGGTGTGTGGGAGTCGACTGCGGCGGCGTATCGTATTTTACTGTACTGTAATGGTTAGTGTCCCGATTCAAAGAGCAGGGCTCGGATCAGATCTGTGCAGGTGCTTTCCTGCCACATCAAAAGGCCTTTTGGCTTGGATCCAGATAGAATATGTTGTGGATCTGGAGCTGTATCAATGTGACTGAATGTCATGAGTTTTCTGACAAAGATACTTTCTTAGATTAAATCATAGAGCCATTTTTTTTCCCATAAACTGACCAGCTGAAAGCTCTGCTGCCTTTTACTTTCCACTTATTAAATCATTCTTATAAAAAAGAGACAGATTGAAGGAACGTGGAAAGACTTTTGAGACAATTGAGACATTCAGAAGATTTCGCATTGGGGATGCAATGTAATATTGGGAGGGCGGTGGTGAAGTTTTGTACTGTATTTCATTGTATTACTGTTACAACGCAGCCTCTTTCATGGAAGCCACTTAGGGAAAAGCAGATGCTTTCAGATATAGTTTGTGAAGTCTTAATTTGCAATTCAAAGCTGTTAGCGGCGACGCGTGGGCAAGGAAATCACAAATTGCAACTCGGCACGATCAACAGAATGTACTTTGGTTCCACCGCATTACATTGATACTTATTGTTTTTACTCGCATGCATGCTGATGCGCTCGGAGAAGCGTGCTCTGCGTGCGTATACCTGCATCTGTGTGACATAGACGGGCTTGTTGATGAGGATCCATGTGGAGGTCTCGTAGCAGGGAGGGATGGTGATGGAGCCCTCGTAGGTGATGTAACGCGTGGTGTCGGGATACAAGTCGGCTATGTTCAGGCCCATCAGTAAGAACGCGTCGTCTGATGAGAGAGAGAGAGAGAGAGAGAGTTGTGGTGTGTTGTGCGAAAGTAAAAGTCCGCTATGTTCAGACCCATTAACAGGAACACACTGTCAAAAGGACACAAAAAAAAAAAAAGCAAAAAAGGGAGAGATGAATGTGTGTGTCTTTGTGAGTGTGTGTGTGTGTGTATCTGCGAGCTGCACTGACATAAAACATCATCTGGAAGTAGAGAAGAAATTTGCATGCGAACAAGAAGAAAATGTCCCACATAAAGAGAAGTGTGTGCGTGTGCGTGTGTGTGTGTGTGTGTGTGGGTGATGCAGCACACTGTCAGGCTATAAATCTATAATGCTTGGACTGATTAATAGGGAAGTGTTGCATAAGAAAAAAAAACATGAATAGGTTGAAGCAGAAAAAGTGTGTGTGTGTGTGTGTGTGTGTGTGTGTGTGTGGGTGATGCAGCACACTGTCAGGCTATAAATCTATAATGCTTGGACTGATTAATAGGGAAGTGTTGCATAAGAAAAAAAAACATGAATAGGTTGAAGCAGAAAAAGTGTGTGTGTGTGTGTGTGTGTGTGTGTATGTAACTGG
>OMKZ01051302.1:0-11882 GCA_900302535.1 Neoniphon sammara | reverse complement strand
TAATAAAGTTGGCTGGGAATATACATCTATCTAAATTTCCATTATCAGAATTTTATCATTTTTTTATTTCTGTTGGTTAGAACTAGAACTATTGACTAGAACTACTAAAACTAACATGTCTACCTGTGCTGCTCTGATTACTCCAAACCCCAGTATACATAATAATAACAATAATCATATTTCTCACATTTCTTTCCTTACAATTCCATTAGAGAGAACGTTGACATAAAATTCTTCAGCATTCTTCAATGAGCGTGTAGAATAGAATGTTTTTTTACTCTCCTCAGCATTTTGTTGTGTGTTTATTGTGTTTATCATGTCAGTTTCTTCATCTGCTCTCTTTTCCTGCACATGCTCACACATGGGCCAGTGATCGGGTTTCTCCATGAGAAATCCAGCGGTGTTAAATCCAATTTCTCGTAATCTCTTACCCCGATTACAGAAACCGACATGACATGACATGACATTTGAGAAATCAGATAACTGCCCGTACGCGGAGAATAAAATCAATCACTAAAATGCATATAAACGCAGGAAAATAAACCAAAGAGATGAGAGAGGAGAAAGATCTGTCGGTGAGAGCAGATTTCTTTGGATTTCAGTTTCGATTCGTCACTTCCTGTGCGGAGAAGATGACCAAATCTACCCTGTCTCAGCCGTTGTTGCGTCCCTGCTTTGTAACTGAGCCTGATAAGACGGATCCAGGAACGCTGCAGAGTGCAGCTTGAGGAATAAAGTCCTCACATGAAACAGTCTGATGTCTGTTCTGCGTCCTGTTTGCCCGCCTGCCTCGTGGCCAAATGTGGATATATTTAGAAAGGAAGATCATAAGACTCTAATTCACTCAGTGGAGAGGAGCTTGGAGATCGCTCGAGGGCCGGGTGGGTCTCACACTCACACACACTCACACACACACACACACACACACACATTTGAGAGGACAATCTACTTACATTCATTTACGAACTACCAGCCCCGACCACAACCTCACTCTGCGTTCTGGCGATGAGACGAGAATCAGAGTCACTTTCTTCACCAAGTCGAGCAAAAGACTGACGGCACACTGACGCTTTAATAAAATACACTCAGCATTCAGTCCTTCTCTTCACTGATAATTAGATTGAGCATACATCTGTAATTTGATAATCCATATTCAAGATAGCAAACATGACTGCTAGCAGCATCTGTACAGTTTAAATTGGTGACGCAACACCACAACTATTTATATTTTGTGGCTTTTTATTATTTTGTGGTTATTGTTACAATTGCTTTGACTGCTTATTTTATTTTGTTTGTTTTTTATATTTTATTTTATTTTCCCCTGCTGTACCCTTGTACTTCTTACTGCTGTTACAAACTATTTTCCCAACAGGGTTCAATATTAAGATCAGTTTCAGCAGATCTTTTATGAAACAGCTTTCAGATCACAAAACAGGTTTGTTTAAGAATGAATGAAGGATTTTCTTTTTCACCGATCAGAGCTTTGAAGCATTCCTAACATTAACAAAAAAGAAAAAAAAGATTCATGTTCATGAATCAGCAGAGTTACTGATGAACTTATACTTGGCTCAGCGACATATATATATTTCTATAAGAGAGAGGGAGGAACATGAGAAGGAAGTGGGAGAGGAGATTTTATTGTCCTCGTTTGTCTGTAATGTAATGTAATGTCATGTAATGTGATATAATGTCATGTAATGTAATGTCATGTCATGTGATATAATGTCATGTAATGCGATATAATGTCATGTAATGTAATGTAATGTCATGTCATGTCATGTCATGTCCTGTCAGCACTGCTGCACAGGAGGACAAAACCTCCGTGTCCGTCTGTCTGCTTCTGTCAGGAAGTCGTGTGTCGTCTGCTATCCTGCTGCACGTCTACAAGGAAACAAAACTCGCTGCTCTCCTCTCTTTCAGACGCACATGCCTGAAGTGTTTGCAGAAAACATTTCACTAACGTATGACAAAATTTGTCATCTGAAGTTCAAAATTCAGTTGAAATCTCTACAATTTAGTGGATCGATCCTGTTAAAGTTTTATGATAAAAAATCGCGTACTATCCCTTTTAAAGCACACTCAGTTGTATTAATTTTTGTGGCACTTCCCTTAATAATCCAGATCTGTGTGACATCAGCAACCACTACTTCTACCTCCACTCCTTCGTCACACACTGTTTGCCCTCAATGGTTCAGATGTGTGAAGAAGTTACTTCACTTCCTGGTCTGGAAAAACGAGTTTTTTCACCTGTCGCACTCCTTATGTGATCCAGTCCAGTACAGAAAACAGAAAACAAAAGCTGCTGTGTGTAGATTCGCTGGAGAATATTCATGTTTGCTCACTGAATGCCAGACACCATCTTAATTTCTTAACTTCATTACACAAAAACAAGAATCACACAATTCTTTGCAGATGTATGTATGTATGAAAAGGAAATTTCTACGGTTTTCTGCTGTGATTTAAAGGACTTGTCAACACAAGTTAAAAAATGAAAAGAACAAATATGATGAAGTGAAAAGCTTCGTCGGGTTCACGATAAAGTGAAAAGCGGTCACTGTTTCCACCGCTTTGTGGTTTCTGTTTTAGACTTTTGGACCGCGTTGGGAAGCTGCTCTCACAGTTTTACAAGCTGTCAGTCACTTCATACTGAAAGTAGCTGAACTACAGATAATTTACCCTCAGGACACGCTGCTTAGAAAGAGCTCAAACTGTTAAGAAATGATCAAATTGACAAGATAGTGAAAAAACGCCCACTTGTTCACTTAAACATTCTGCCTGCAGGTCACACAATAAAAAACAAACAAACAAACAAACAAACAAATAAATAAATAAATACTGAAGGGAAGATGAAAATTATGACTGATGGTTGACTGAACCTTCTCTCCTCTGTCTCCTTCACTTTATTCTCGCTTCCTAAAAACTGAATAAAACTCATTCTCACCGATACCTGGTCTTGAAAAAGTCCGTACCAGAGTCCACTTACAATGATCCATCAAGGTTCGGTTCGCACTGACAGAACTGCAAGTAATTTCCACGCTTTGGCTCGAGCTTTATTTTGGATCAGACTTCATTGAAATGCTTTCACACCACAGCAGGTTGCACCACAGCTCGGTTAGAAGCTGCCTGAGACCCCTGATCTGAAAGGTTTGGTGCAGTAGAGACCACACCTACCAAAATAATCCAAAAAACTTCAAAAAGTCCTAACCAAACAGAGCCACTTCAAGGTGGGTTTAGTGTAATCCAAGCTGGTTGGATTACGTTGTCATCCCAGTTCTCTTGTTGCAGGCCTGAGACATTCTCAGGTTCAGGTGACATTTTTCTCCCTGAACAAACCAACTGGCCTGAAGGAGGAAATGCAGCAGTTTGAACAAACTGGATTGTACTTGTATGTATCCTCAATATCAACGTCATTACTACTAGTTCTAATAGTTGATGATTTGAAGCTCATCATATTTGAATGCTCATTGTGAGCAAGTCACTCTGCATAAGAGCATCGACCACATGACTAAATGATGCATGTCAATGGACCTGCAGGCTGTTCAGGGCCGCAGATGTGGATGACAGATGGAGCCGCGGCGTTTGTCTGCATGTTTTGCTCGTTCCTCCCTGTCTGTCATCCTTCTGGTTCCTCGGCCTCGGACCTGCCTGCCAGCAGCTTCTCTGCATCTTCCCAGCTGTCAATCACTCTCTCTGACAGAGACAAGCACCAGAGGAATGAAGCATCTGCAACAGGGGGAAGAAATGAGGCGAGACACATCTGCCTCCTAATTAAACCCCTTTTGCACTGATCTAAAAACCCGCCACCATCCAGGACTTGAACTCAGCATAGACCAGAACCCTGCATCAGTCCTGAGTAATTATCAATTTCAGCTTTGATCAGCAGAAGTGTAAACAGGTCATCCGCTAACCTGCAACCCATGTAGGCGCAATGATACGGGACATGCTCTACATTTTAGGTCCTGATTACCAACAGGAAGGCCCTCAGTGGAGCGTAGACCTCCGCCAAGGTCACAGCTGGAAGTTACGGCCCTGTTTGTTCTAAGCCACGCCCCCTTTCAGCAATGTTGTGCTCCTAGGACACACCCCTTCTGGCCAATGTGTGGCCGAAGGTTTGCCCAGTTCACAGTGTCACTGTAATGAGAGAAACCGCCAGGGTGGAACCTTGGAGAAAACAGCACGTTTCAGGAGGACTGGAGAACTGTGACACCAGTTCACCTGGAGGGGGAAGATCTGGTCTCAGGACTTTTGATGTAAACACTGCAGCCTGCTTTTATCAGTGGATAGTGCAGGGAAAAGGAGGTATTAGAGTAAGAGACAAATTCTGTCTTTACCTGGAGAAAGAAAGAAAGAAAGAATCAAAAACTGAGACAAGATGTGCCATGAGAAAGAGCCGACTTAGACCATCAACACTGTTTCGCCTCATTACAGCCAACAGACCCTGACTCTAATTTTAACCATTCATGACTGTGATGCTCTGTACTGCCAACACACACACACACACACACACACACAAAGACATGTCGTGTGCATTCCCACAGTCCAGAGAAAGAGTGAGAGATTCAAGAGGAAGAAAATGTGACAAAGTGAAGAAAAAAGAAGAGAGAACAAACAGATCGTGTACGGTCCCAGGGTGAATCTGCAGTGATTAAACATGATTAGGTTTTTTTTTTTCAGAATATGACACGAGCGGGGAACTGAATTAACAGCTGCCAAACACCAACGGCGTGCAGAGTTCCTCTTTGGCAGTTTAATTACGGCGTGTAAAAGAACAGCTCCAAATTTTCTGAACTTGCTGAAATGTAATACTTCAGTCGTCTGTCTGGTCAAAGTGATGAAGCACGGGCGCGCTGTGTGACTGGGTGGGCGTCGCCCATCACAGTTACTATGGTTACTGTGTCAGAGAGTCAGAGAGACAGAGAGAGAGGAGTCGCTGAGAACGTGAGCTAGAAGAAACAAAGATCAGTTTCTGAATAACATGGAGACGCAGCCTCCCCTCTTCACTGATTTGTCGATTATCGGTCAGTTTGGTCTTCATTGACGACTGTTAGTCGATTAGTAATTTGTATAATTTTTTTCCATGCTGGATGAGTTATTTAATGAAAAATGTATGAATGCTTACTAAATAATGTACTTACTTAAATCAATAATTTTGACTCATTACTTAAATCCTCTCTAAATGATACTAATATTCTTTACGTTCACAGTCCATTGAAAATTGATGTTGAAAATAGCATATGAAAGATATATTAACAAAATATAGTAATTATATAGTAAAAAGCAATTCGTCATTTAAAAAAAAAAAAAGAGTATGCCTGGCCGGTAACTTTTTACATCTATCAGCCACCTTGGCCTGTAAGCCAAAAAGTTCATTTTGTTCCCTGGACAAAAGTTTATTCAATTTTCATAGTGATAGAACTTCTGCTTCCTTGTATTAATTAGACAGCGCTCAACAAAGAGCGAGTGTCTAATTAAGCAATTAATTTCAGGTTGTAAGCTGCAAAGAAGTTTGATACAGACCGACAGCATGTGGATCAGCCCTGAACAGAGCACCTCAGTCCTGTACTTCAGTCCAGTTTTGACGTACTGTCCCTTTACTTGAGTGTTTGCAATGAGTATTATTGGCTGCTGAGTGAGAGAAGGGGAGAGGAAGAGGGATAAAATCATGGACCAGGACATTTACCAAATATTAGATATTCCATACTGAAAGAGCTTTTACCTTTTACTGCACTTTATTCAAAATCTGATCTGTGTATCTGAGGATTATCAGTCACGTCTGTTTCTTGCATCACTTCAGGTCAGGACCCAAGTCAGGATTGAGCAATCAATAATTCATATCAGATTAATACGTTTTTACCTGATTCCAAGTTAGATCCCCGTGGGTCTAGACCAGGTGGATCTGAACAAAACAGATTTCAGGGTTTAGGGCTGCACCGTTAAATATTTAAATTCATTAGGGGAGTAACAGTTTGTTCACTGCATCGATGCATCGAGTAATAAATTCTGCTGAGTCAGCTGCTAAAAGAAATAACCATAATGAATCACTCTGAAATGTTCAATCAATGTGAAATATTTTAAATCGATTCATTCATGATCAAAAAAAAAAGGCGATCATTATGGTGATCACTAAACTTAATTATGGTAATCTAACAGATTACTGGACCTAAAAATGCCTATTTTTTGTCAATAACTTTTAAATATAGTAACTACCGATAACTACCACTAAAAATAACTAATAACTGCTGACAATAACTACTTTTCTTGCATTATTTTGAATATTTGACAGGACTGATTTGTACAGAAAACAGGATCTGGGAAACATCTTAGTTGGACATTTTCAAATGTGAGATTTTTAGGTTTTAAAACTTTAAACAGCAGTGAACTGATGGTGGTTTGAACTTTGGAGCATCAATTATAGAAAAACATTAATAAATTGATAACATGAATGTATTTAATTTCAGACAGCACCTTGCTCTGTTTGAAATGCATGAAAACTGCAGTAAAATGCTTCTCTCTCACACTGTCAAGGCTTAAAAATCAGGATCAGTAATTGTTACCACAATGTCTAGAAAAAATAAAATAAATAAATAAATCTCGAGCGTCATTTTTCCATAACTGTGCAGCTCTGATCTGATCAGGTGTTAAATTATTGGAACTGTGACAGAAAACCTGCACACTCACAACTACCAGACTCATTTTCAGCTGAGCGTATTAGAGCTCCTAGTGTGTGTGTGTGTGTGTGTGTGTGTGTGTGTGTGTGTGTGTGTATGCATTCTTTTCCCCAGTGTGCGTACTTCCCAGAACTCATTACTGTGGCTTGACACACACACACACACACACACACACACACACACACAGAGCTTTCCTCATGTGTGCACACCAGCGTTCACTTACACACATCATATTCACAAACACACACACACACACAGACACACACAAACACAAATAAGCATTTACAAAGCATTGTGTGTGAGTACATGGTAACATAAGGCATGTACAGCACACACACACACACACACACACATCACATATTGCACACGGAAGCTGGCTGGACGGTCGTTTCGAAGTCACCGTTGCAACAGATATTTAAACACAATTTAAGACACAATTTAAGAGTTTTTTGGACAAATGATCTTTCTCTTACTGAGCCGGTGCTGCAGGTCAGTGTAACAGACACGCAGTTCAGTGCAGAGTGGAGTTTCCTGCAGGAGGATGGAGGCGTATTAACCACATGAGTCTAACTGCCTCCTTTCGGTCAGATAACAAGCTGCTGCTGTAATAAATCCAACCGGGACGTTATAACAGAACCTGGGATGGTATGGACATGAATTTTCTTGGATTTCTCTCCACAGAAACTAAAGAGAACAACCTGGTGTCTTGTGTGCATGACAGTAAGTAGGAAGTGAGTTCATCTACATTTTCCCAGCAGGTATAAAGTGTAAAGACAGATTCAGGTTCAGTGGGTTTACAGATTTCCATGCAGAAGAGCTCGACTCATTTTGACAGAAAGAAATGAAAAGGTGGATAAATGAAATTAGATAAAATGTCTGTGGCAATTAAGACCAGACAAGCTCAAATTTAAGACTAAGAAAATGAAGGGTCGGTGAGGGTAAGGGTTAGGGTTAGGACCAGTGGCAGTAAATTGTGTGAGTTTGTTGAGTTTGTTCGTTACAGTTGTGACTCCCTGCATCAGATGCATCAGAATGTAGCTATAGCATCTATGCTAGCAGGCAAGTTCTGAGCGCTGAAGGAATGAAATACTTCGAAAAACTTTTCAACACCAGATCTGCTCAGCGTTCATCTCTCCAGGCCTGCGGACTCAGACTGATGGAAGGCTTGGCCAGATAGATCTACACCAACAGGTGATCCAGCTGCACATAAACACAGTTACATGGCAAATAAGTTGCACTGAGGAGAGATACAGAGGTACATCACAGTAACACAGTCATTTTTGCCAGATTTGTTTTCTAATGCACAGACATCAGACCCTGTGGAACCTGTACCATGCCAGAGGTCAGAGGTCAGTTCCTATGATCTAACAAAGGAACAGGTATGTTGTTTTAGCATAAATCTCATTCCTATACTGAAATATGATATATGGTTACTGTGCTTGTTTTGTTGTCTTTTTCTAACGTCAGTGTTCTAGTTTGTTTAACTGTAAAACACAACATTGCATTTGATTGTAGCCATTGTGCTATATAAATAAAGTTTGACTTATTGATTGATATTAATTTTGAAATAATGCACTGGAAAGAAAAAGGGTCCAATGCTGATTCATTTAACTCATGACCCAGTTCAAGTCTCAGCTCATGACAGGTTTACATTTTAGCTTGTTTTCCTTTTTTAGCCATGACCAAAACCTAATCTTAACCAAAGTTTTAGGTGCCTATTCCTTTGCTAAAAACTTAACCGAAGCTGTTTTACGTACCTAAATGTAACTGCATGCTAACTTTATCATGTGATGAACACACGAGAACAGCGTGTCCAGTCGCTGTTATCGTCACATAATCTTTTCTGGGTGTAGGAACATGATTTTTACATCACTGCTACGCCTTCTGCAACAACCTCATCTTGTGACCAGAGAGTTGATGCTGACTTCATCTGTCCCTGTGAGCCTCCACAGTCCTGCAGGTGGCTTCAGTGATCACATTAACGTAACCAAAGATAAAAACAAACAACAAAATACTCCCTCAGCAAACTACAAGACATATACAAACAGTAGAAATTCTGTATTCTGAGTGTAAGATCACAAGATATTTAATCCATCTGTTACCAGAGGGGTTTTCATGTTGTGCTGCCGTGGCTTTTGCATCTTTTTAAATAGATCTGACACCTGGTTTGGTTTCCATGGCTCCCAAAGATGCTGCTGAGGCTCCTTGTTGCCATCACAAATCTATTCCTCAGTGTCAGCAATCAATACCTCCTTACACTGATGGATATCGATCCTTTATTATCCAAGCCTTCAAGACGTCCAACTTGTTTATCCCTCAGATTGTCCAAAACCTTCCCGCGATTCGGGCCCACTTAGCAAACAGCAAGGGACGTCTGAAACAACACAACCGAAAAGTCAATGAAGCTAAACAAAATGACAGCACAGGGGCCGAGCGCTCAGGGCCTCGTCTTTACAGAGACGCATTTTCTGAATTGCTTACCACTGCTTTCACACCTACTGCTTTACTTTTTTTTTTCCAGCTGTGTTTTACATGGCTCTAATTGTCTTGGTCTTGTGGCGATGCAAGTGAACTAGAAGAAAAAAGTAATATTAATGTAAAAGTCTTGACATCTTATTGGTACACGTGAAGGGGTTCAGAGCACAGAGCTGGTGAACATTTAAATGGGAGACTTGGGGAAAAGGAAATGACTGATATGAATTCCTGAAAGCAGATCTTTTTGAATAGAAGACGCTGAAAGGCGATGTTTTATCCTGATATACAATATCCTTAATTTTGACCATTTTGAGCCAAAAGAAAAAAAAGAAAATAAAAATCCCCTATGTTTGTAGTTTCATCAAAGTGGAAAAGCCTCTTAAACAGCCTTAAGACCATTATTGGACATTAAAGGTCTCCTCTGACACTTGGGATAATTAAATTCATTGATTGGTTAGCAGCTGCTGAAGGCAGGTTTCACTGCAGGTTTTACACAGTGACACCTCTGAGGCTGGCTCTCTCCTCTATACCAGCAGGGATGATGCAGAGAGGCCAATATCTGACTTTTAATACAACATTTTACATCGAATCTGCAGCTCACTCCATTGTTTTATTTCTGATCAAATAAACAGGTGGTATTTTGTTTCTTGTTGGTTACTGCACACATATTTATTTAGCCAGTGGACCGATCATTAACACAACAGCACCCCAACAGGACCGGGTGATTCAAGACACCAACACAAAGTGGTGGATCTCCGCACCTTATCCCATTAATGACAAAGCTAAATACCAAGCCAATATTTCTCATAATCTATTGGGTCAATTACATGAAATTGGGTGATCACATCCATGGTTCCCAGTGGGTGAACCCTATCAGTTTTGATGACCTCATGACCTTTCCTCTAGCGCCACACTCAGGCCAAACATTTGACTTCTTACACAACATTTATCTAAATGTAACAGACAGATCGCCTGGTAATTTTCTGAGCATTTTCATGCTTCCCAGGGAATGAACCCTATCGATTTTTGTGTCACCTTTCTCTGTCATCACCTAGTGTCACTTTTAGGTAAAAAATCTACTTTGATGTCTGAAAATCTGTTGGACATGCAATTTGGTGATGAGTGTCACTCTCATGCCAAAATGTCAACTTTGTACACAAGAAATCACAAAATCGAATTACCGCACCGCGACGGAAAGCCCCCGCTTGTTCAAAATTATTTCATGACAAGCTAAATTTACAAACTTCCAACAACAAAAAAGGCTCTGCAGCTATAAGAACATCAGCTAGAATCTGTTAACACATATTCAGGCTGCCATTCAGCTTCCAACCATCAATAAAGCATCAGCCAGGATCCATCCATCCACCTGCTCACCAACCGATCTGTTTGCTCTATTTCTGTGCGTCCCATCAGGGTTTCCTCCATGCTGCCCTGATCCATCAGCAGGAGCCTGGCTAACATCTGTACAGACAGCAGACACACCTGAATCTGAAAGGTCAGCATGGATGTAGGCAGCGCTGGGTGGTAAAGGAGGAGAGACGAGGAAGTTAGAGAGCAGGGGGGAGGGAGGAGGCAATATCACCGCCGGGGTCAGGCGTTCAGAACAAATCCAGGAGGTGCGTTGCGTTGTCTGGGCAAGTTTATAAAACAGATTGCTGAGGAAGAAAGTCAACAGAACACAGAGCAGACACACGGGAGAACAACACTGTAAAAAGTGTCAGAGGCTGATGGGATCTGTCAACAAGCGGGGGTTAAAACAGGTTCAACAGCCTGATGCTTCTCCACTGTGAGACATGAAGTGTAAAACAGCCGTGGCTGTTTCATACGTCAGCGGACTAATCTGCCTAATCTTCTCTGGTCTTTGGACGAGGGACAAGATCAAAGCCATCATGGAAAACCCCTCTCACCCTCTCTACAACCAGCTGTGGCACAAAGACAACAACAACTATCTACTTTATATAGACACTGTGTCCCCACACACACCTGGAGGAGAGCTGACCCACACTGAGGGACTCTGGGAGTTTTGTGTTTGTGTGTCTCACAGCAAATTGATTTTCTGAGTTTGTAGAGCATGGCACTAAAATTGGCATAATTTGCTTAGTTTAAGTGACAGTGGTGAAATTCAAGAGAAAATTCCTGCTTAAGATCCAACATAAATGAATACAATGTAGATCATTAACCCTATAAAACCCAAACAAATACTGGGAAATTCTTTTCAACCTTCAACCTTTCAAACTTTTTACTCACTGCAACTTATAAGTGCTGCATACCAATGGAACCAGCACAAGCACAGCTACAGAACACTAACTGTGCAAAACACAGCTATAATGAAAAAATCATCATCAAAAAAGAAAAAAAAACATAAACCAAATTTCTTTCTTTGAATTTCTTCTCTTTGAGAATTCCTTTAAAGTTTACAGTGCCACAATAAACATAAAATAATCATATAAGATCAGTTTTGCTTTTTGACCTCTACTTTCTATGCCACAGCAGTGATCCAGTCTACATCCAGTTCCTTAATCTTCTCCACTGTCTGTCCTAAAGACTCGGGGTCTGGTCACTCTTTCCTGCTACACAGGAAGTGATGCATTTGACACTTTGTTTGGAACAAACAGAAGAAGAAGAACTGGGCAGTTAGCATGAGCAGCGATAGCCATCATGGCTGAACAGATGAAGAAAAGAGAAACTCAAACTCCATCTACAGGAAATCCAAGCCCCGCCCACACTGTTTGATTGACA
>OMKZ01051301.1:21631-47420 GCA_900302535.1 Neoniphon sammara | reverse complement strand
GCGTACTGCTCCGCTAAAAATACGCAGCAGGTCTATTTTCGACGGCAGTCGCGTCAATTTAAACAGAGCAGATTGAGCCAGACAGGAAGTCGCACTGTGTATACAAAATAAAATGCGTAAAACATCCGGTCGAATTTTCAAAATAAAACACAATTTGCAGCCCACACCGTTTTTTTAAACTCCGGATCATATATCACAACACTACATAATCATTACGTCACCAGTTGCACGGATAATATCAGGATAATATCAGAAAGGAGAAGGTCGGGCCTCGATTGCAGCAGTTTTGGGAGTGGATGGTGAGTATTTTCAACTATTATCAACTAATTAGCAACTAATTAGAAAACTTCAAAGTAAACAGCCATTAAGTAGTTATCCATTCTGTAAATCCGCTCCAAAGTTGTGAGATATTACTCGATGTAGTAATGAGTATTCTATTACTAATTCTACAGATGCTTATGGATATTTGTTTTACATTTAAAATGATTAACAACACGAACAACCGACATAGAGTCCATTACTGGACGCACAGAAATCCCGAAATGATCACCAAAACAAAATCTGGGCAGTAAACAAAGCTGGCAGGCGACGACGCTACGCTTCCAAGACGCAGCCGGTGGAATTTGAAGTCGCAGTAAAAACGCGGCGCTGACGCGACGCAGCCGTTACGCGACGGAGACGCTTCTGGTGGAATTTGGGGGTAAGTGTGCAAGAATTCGGTGTGGTTGTCATTGTTTTGAATGGGTTTGCCATCTCTCTGTTTCTGCCTTATTTAACAGGCTAGATCCTCAGCCAGATGTCGAAATTATGAGTAATTTGTCTGTTGCTAACTGGCTCATATTTGATATATCGGTTTGTGCATTTTGAACGTACATGTGACAAGCATTAGCTTTGTTTTGTTAATGCTAGCAGACGACAGCTCAGTCTCTATCATCTCTATGCAACTCCTGGACAAACCCCTGATGTTTTGATGTCAGTCAGAAGGACAACAAATGCACACAATGGACAAAACCCACCAATCTGCATCATGTAAACTGTGTGTTTTGTTGTGGTACAATCTCTGTCCTGTTAAAGTTCAAACGGCAGAGTTATAGAGGTTTATAGTAGGATTTTCCATGCCCGTCCCATTGACTTCAATGTTACCAGCACCAAAGTCTGGCACCAGTGGCTGTCGCTGTGACACAATGTCTCTTCCTTCTTTATACGTTCCTTGAATCGAATTAGGAAGTGGAGGGTTGTCATGTCACAGGCTTTTCCACCCTGACAATAAAACAATTCTGGGGGAAACACCTAATACATGAAAATGGCTCAATTTAAAGATGATGAACACTGGCACACAATAGTTTATCTGCAGCTTGAAATCCTTCAAAAAGCTATATTAGTCAAATGCTAATGGGGACCCATACTAGATTTCTCAAAGTCAAACATACCAGGTCTTGTTGTGCCTTTAGGACCTCTGTCTCAAAGTCTTCAGACTTGTCCCGGTCCAGGTCACTGTCGCTGGTGTCCAGGCCACAGAAGAAGGTGGGGGGCAGCTGGAGGCTTTTGGCCTTCTCTTCCTCCTCCGGTGTGGGCTTCCTCTCCCAGACCACCTCACAATCTGAAGCTGCCGCTGCCTGGAGGGCTGTGGCTGCATGGAGGAGACACAGGGTCAGGAGGGCCGAATAACTGATGGGTGAGCAGAGTGTTACGTTTTAGGGCTGCCCCCAAATAGTTGACCAAATGTTAGTGGATGAGAAGAGTCTTTAGTTGACCAAGTTTTTATTAGTCAGTTAGTTGCAGGGAAAAAAATAAAAAAATCAAACTCCATTTGGGAGATGCGCCTTATGCCTAGCGCTTTTAATTTGAAACCACGGACACAGGAAGTCGCGACACTCAGTCACTGTGGCAGCTTTATGTCGGCTTACATTCATGTTTACACAATGGATGTATTATTAGGCAGGAAATCCAAAGTGTGATGTCATTTTGAGAGGGTAAAAGGGCGACAACAGGAAGGTGACATTAAACTCTGCAGGAAAAGATTCACCTATCATTTGCCGACCTCCAACATGACGTATCATCTGAAACATTTAGGTAGCCTAACGTTAGCCACCTAGCATGCGCTGGGTGGCTAACGTAATGTTAGCCACCTAACAAAATCTAACTTAATGTGTATTTCTCTCTATAGGTGCATCCACTTCAGAATCATTACCGCTTTTGCCAGTGTCATTAACGAGCGGCTCGCGTCCTGCCTGTGCTTGAAAAAATTATATTTAAAAGGTTCATTATTACGGTTTTGTAATGTAGCACACTGTTAACAATGTTAGGCTACTTTCTTTCTTAGCCCTTTTCTTAGACAACTAGTCGACTAATTGCTTGAACTAATGGCCACTAGTCGACTAGGAAAATCTTTGGTTAGGGGCAGCCCTACAAGTTTAATTGAACTGATCCATCAAACAGACAGAAGCAGTTTTAGAAGCAATATAGCTGTACACAAAAGACATGAAAGGAAAGAGAAAGGAATTCAGAGAAGGACAGAGAAAGGGGAGAAAGGGGAGAGAGGATGAGCAAGAAGGAATTATGTGAGAAAGTGATAGGGCAGAGAAGCAAAATATCAAGGAAATAAATCAAAGCAATGTGGTAACTCAAAGGATAAGGGTTCGACTGAGGTACTGGTTATAATGCAATAGCAGTGTGCGACAGGATATAACATACCATCGCCACATGCTGCACCCTTCCTCTGAGGAAGATCAGGGTAGAGCTTTCCGTTCAAGGCTTTCACCGCTGACTCATAGTCTTCATCTGAAAATGCACAAGCACCCACAGAGTTCAACAGGTGGTGACATCCCCTGCCACCAAAGAGCAGGCACTCTATTTTTCACCATTAGAGGTCAGGCTTCACACACATTTGGGTTTGGTGTTTAGTTACTCTTTAAACTTGTGTTCTTTGCTGAGATGTGATTATTACTGTTAACTCATTAATACCAGTGAAAAGGAATCTCAAGACTGACCAGTGACTGACTGAATGAAATACACACAAGAATGAAAACAGCTATCAGAATATTGATCTGTCTGAATGGTTTATTCCTCAATGGAGAAAAAAAATGTACATATTAAAAATAAGGATATGATTGTCTTTGAAGATCATAAATTTACTCACTGTAGTCACTGGGGTGTGCAACATACTCTGTATGAATGAAATTATGAACTCCTCTTGTTCACATGGTAAACTGCTCATCTTGTCCATGACACACTAGAATGGTCAGTTGTGTTTACTCTATTGCCCTTTCTATAATTGAATCCATCTCATCTTAAAATAAAGAGGGCACAATAAGTGAGTTGTTTCTCATCTCTCTAGTCTCACCGTCAGTTTGGTCGTCGCTGGTGTAATCAGGTTCATTCTTGTAGCAGAAGAAGGTGAGGGGCAGCAGCAGTTCCCTGGCTAAAGCAGCCTGCTCAGCGGTGGGCTCTCTGATGTACACCACCTCTACCTCTGAGTCTGGGTCAGAGCCTGCATTGCCTTCCTCTGCCTGAAGGGGTTCTACCACACAGAAAAAACACACATTTAGTTTGGGAAGGGACTGCTTAGAAAGGGGCAGAAGAGCAGTAATGAAGTTACTTTGTATTATACCAATGTCCCCTGTATATCCAGGTGTTAGTTCCACACAAACAAAACACATCATGCATTACAAAACTAATAGCATGCTTTGCTTCCAGTGTAAATGACTGTCAAAGTACTTTGACAGAACGTTCACTGGAAAACCTCAGTTACACAATCAAGTATTCAGTTCAAATACACAGTCTGTGAAGTAATAATGCATTAAGAGAATATTACATTCATAATTAATTTCCTGGTTCTTTTGTAATCTGATAGAGTTCTGTCGTTTGACTGCAGTTGAACGACAACCCACAGTGGCCACTTATGAAACACAGAAGAGCACTATATCTAACTTCTACCCCAGTTACCTTGCACAGAGGTAGAAATCACTGGTGAGGACCAGATTGGACAGGGAATTGCATTTCATGCTGTTGCTACACACCTTGCACTAAAAATGGTATATGTGACGTTGATACAGTGCATTCCTCTGCAAGGGAATGCTCTCAGTGGAATCTCCTCAGCTCACCTTTCAAAAGAGGGAGGAGAACATGGGCTATAGCCCATGTATCCCTTGTTGCTATCCAGAACAGATTTATTTTGCCTCTGTCAATTCACAGAAGTTCCATTGCACATTCAAGGTTAGCAAATGTCACGGTCGAGTTAATACTACATTATCAGAACCCCACACTCAAATTGGAGCTAAGCCTGAAACCCTGAGAGTGAGCATTCACTATCAGGGATACTAGATTGTGGATTGGACCTGCCTGAGGAACTCAGGATAGCTAAATAAACTTTAAATCTTTGCTTTAAACTCACTCTATAGACAATGCTTTCCTAATGATTTAACTTAATGTGTTTTTAGTGATCATACTTTTTTTATTCTTTATACTTGTTTTGGTTTATTGTATTATTTTTATTACATAGCTTGTATAGCTTGATGAAATACATGCTATAAAATTAAAATTATAATTCTTGGTACAAGTCAAAACTGCCACCTCCATCTGGTTACACACACTAGACATGCAACACGTTAGCTTCTTTGTTTTTTCCACTCCGTGCAGCCTGGTTATATTGTTCAGGTGGTGAGGGCCAGCCAGGTTACAGCTGAGAAGGTGACAACACACATTGCAGTGATAAGAGTACCTGGGGGTTCAAATTGGGTGGTTGATGTGCTGGTCCAAAAAGCCATTGGGTTATCTTTGAAAAGCCTAAAATCCAACCCTAAAAGATGATGGGTTGTTGGGTGAAAAGAAACTAATTGTGAGGCTGGGATTATAGTCACACAAACAAGAAGGCTAAAACTGGTCTAATAAAAATTTGTAATACTATACTACTGTGTGTAGATGCAGCATGATTATATAAAACTGTGTTTCTAAAAATGTGTAATCATACAATCTCTTTGAGGGTATGCATCATATTAATGTTTATTAAAACCCACTATGGCTGATCAATTGTATGCATTGTTAATCAATGTATATGATGAAATGTTAAGATATTAAGTGCTTTACTGAGCGTGAATAGGGAATGAGTGACTTTAATACCATTTGGTCCTGTCAAAACCTGACAATGGGCTGGGTCAACTACAGATGATGGGCTTATTAGATGCAGATGGAAGACAATGGCATAAACATCAAATAATGGGGAAAATACTGTCATGATGTTGTCATTCAAAAACAAGCACTGGTAAAGTAAAACATAACGTTCCAACAGAGTTAAACAAATGTAGCCTACTTGAAGAGACAGTCTTACCTTTCTCTGGGATCCTGAATGCAGGTGTTGCAGATGAAGCCTGAGCAGGACGTCCACCATCTTTGACTTTGACACTGGATGCAGAATCCTCACCATCAGAGGCAGATTTGGGAGTACCAAAGATCTTCTGAAGGCTGTCAGAGCCAAAGACAAACTTAGGGGGAGACACCACTGCCTTGGAAGGGTTGGCTGGGCTATGTGACCCATCTGCATTGGTCTTACTGTCACAGGAAAGCTCTGTACGTTCTTTGGTGGTTTCCTCCAGAACAGCAATGGCTGCCTTTCCACATGCTATGGTGGTTCCTGCTGTTGCAGATCCTGTGGCTCCAGCATCTTGAGGGGTGGTCATCCTAGATGTTACTGGGGTCAACAGTACCTCTTTTTCTTGTGCATTCTTAGCCTCTTCAAAGACCTCTTTGAATGTGTTGGCTACATCCTGCAGCTTGAACCTCACAGCCAACTGTTCAACTTTACCTTCTCTCCCTTCAGCAAAATCCCAGGCGCTCCAGACCCAGGCCTTCTCAGCACCCGTCATGGGTTCCAACTTCATGGCTGCTGTGATCCAGTGGTTGGCACAGATCTTGAGTACCTGGTCCCTCCTCATGATCAACCTCACCCGTCTGGTGTCATAATTCTGCAGGATCTTGAGGTCACCGATGCCCCTCTCCTTCCACTGACTTAGGTCTTTATCATAGCGATATAGTTTGGCCCTGTGACTGAAAACCACCTGCTCGTTTTCCTCCCCAGTAGAAATCTCCACCAGGTCAGGTAAGGGGACCACAGGTTCAAAGTACTGGCCATCCCTTTCCTCATCCTGAGTCACGTCCTGCTCATCATCAGTACCCACTGAGGCCCTGCTCTGGTTAAGCTTAGCAGGAGACTTGGAGGGACTGATGCCTGGCTGAAAGCTGAAGCTGAATCCACCAGTGGATTCCCCAAAACGGAAAAGGTTCTTTCTAATGGTGCTACTGGCAATGGGAGAAGCAGAGACAGATGTGTCAACAGTATCATCTAAAGCCTCCTCTCTAAGGTCATAGTTATCCCACTCTAAGGTGGGACCAGTGCTCTCAGCATGAGGTTTGATTACCAGGCTGGAAACATTGCTGGATGTTGTTACGTCTGACTCGCTGTCATTATCCTTGATCTTTGTTTTCTCATCTGTCAAAAAAGACTTCAGGTCTTTCAAACCAGACTTCATTTCCTCAGCTTTCTGAATGAGTTGGGCTGTTCTGCCTGTGTCAACAAGCTTGTGGGGGGTTTGGAGAGGAATGTCAAGGAGAAGCCTCTGGCACTCCTCAAACTTCTGTTTAAACTCTTCAGCCAGCTCTGGGGTTTTGAACTTGGCAGCCAGCTGTTCCAGTTTGGCATCTCCATCAGAGAAATCATTGGCCAGCCACATCCATGCCTTGTCAGAGCCTGCTAGGGGTTTAAGGTTCATGGTGGTGGTGATCCAGTGGTTGGCACATACCTTCAAAACTTGCTCTCTTCTCATCAGCACCCTCAGCCTGCCATTGGTGGTGTTTTTCAGGAATTTGAGGATTCCCACCCCACGTTCTTTCCACTGACTGGTGCTAGGGTCAAATCTAAACAGCTTGACGCGCTGGGAGTAAAGAACCTGTTCATCCTCTTCCCCTGTAACCAAATCCACCTTCTCAGGCATCTGGACCACTGGCTCAAACTGGATGTCATCGTTCTCCTCAGTCTTGTACATATCCTCTTCCTCCTGTTCAGCTGAGTTTTCTGCCTTACTGGGAGTTGCCTGGAATGATGAGAACAGCTGCTCGCCAGCCCGAGAGAAACCTTTGAAATTTGGGTCTTTCTGGCCAAACTGGAAGTCTCCCCCGGAAGACTTTGCCAAGTCTGCAAAGCTGAATGTATTGGGTTTTCCAGTAAACAAAGGATTTTTATCTTGCTCTTGTGCACCCACTTCTGCTGTAGACTCAGTTTCTTTCTCTCTGTGTTGGTCAGCTATGCTTTTCAGGAACATTGAGGCAGACCCTGATGTAGGTGCTTCAGTACCAGGTGAAAGAGTTTCTTTTGCAGTGTCCTGAGTACCAAATTTGAAGCCACCAGCTGGAATGGGCATTGAGAACGAGAAGCCTGAAGAACTTGTGGTACTGGATCCAGACTGGGGAGCTTCAAACTTGAAGGAAGCAGCAGAGTTTTTATCTTTGTTCTGACCAAACTGAAAAGTGTTGCCAGTCCCAAAGGCTGTTGTAAAGCCAGTTCCAGCTGGTTGGCTTGATAAACTCTTTGTTCCAAAGCTAAAGTTAAAGGTGGAGACAGAGGGAGCACTACTGGTTGTACTTTTAGCATTGGGATTAGGTGTCTGACAGGATGCACACTGACTGGCCGAGGCATCGTTTCTCACCAGACAAGTGTCACAGTCCCACTGTCCATCCTTCTTGGCAAACATGGCTCCCAAGGAAGGGGTGGGACACTGGGCCTGACAGGAAACACATTTAGAGGCTGATGCATCATTTCTGACTAGGCAGGTATTGCAGTCCCATTGCCCATCTTTCTTTGCAAAAGCAGCCCCAAAACTTGACCCAGCTGACATGGTTGATGGTTTTGATGTTGCTGGAGCTTCCGCTATTGATTTAGCTATGGGGTTAGGATTTTGACAGGAGGCACAACTGTTTGAAGAAGCTTCATTTCTTACATAGCAAATTTCACAGTCCCACTGCCCAGGCTTCTTGCCAAATTGGGAAGAAAACCCAGAGCCAAAAGCAGAGGTTGGGGGCTTTGCAGTTTCTGTTGGTGCTCTGGCAGTTGTTTTAGCTGAGGGGTTAACGGCTCCACAAGAAACACAACTGTCTGCAGAAGACTCATTTACCACAAAACATATGTCACAATTCCACTGCCCTGGCTTCTTGACAAACTGAGTTCCAAAGCCAGAACTAAATGTACTGGATGCTGTGTCAGCGGGTGTTGTTGAGGTACTAGTGCCAAATGTAAATGAAGAGGGTACAGACGCTCCAAAAGCCCCAAATCCTGTAAATGTAGAGCCTGAATTACTGGGTTTTGATGAATCTGTTCCAAATTTGAACATAAAGCCACCTGATGAAGTTGCCCCCCCAGTGAGGCTTTTGTTTTCACCAGAAGCCATAGTATCTGGCTTTGCTGAAGAATTAGGATTAGCACTCTGACAAGCAGCACACTGCATAGCCATAGCCTTATTTCTTACAAAGCACACATTACAGTCCCACTCCCCTTCTTTAATTGCAAACTGGGTTCCAAATGCTGTTGCTTGATGTTCAGAAGGCTTGAGGCTTGATTCTTTTTTCTCCTGCTGGTCATGCTTCTCTGGTGACTTGGGCATAATTTTCTGGGCTTCCTCAAACTTGGTTTTGAAAAGTGCTGCCTCATCCGCTGTTTTGAAGCGGATGGCCAGTTGCTCAGGCTTAGGCTGCTCGTCTGCATAATCAATGGCATTCCATACCCAGGATTTGTCTGAACCAGCATTTGGTTTCAGTAGCATATCAGCAGTGATGTAGTGGTTGGCACAGATCTTCAGGACCTGTTCCCTCCTCATCAAAAGGCGCACCTTCCCTGAAGTGCTGTGTTTTAAAATTTTAACATTGCCTATGCCCCGCTCCTTCCACTCTTTTGTCTCTGTGTCAAATCGAAACAGCTTTGCTCTGTTGCAGAACATCTCCTCCTCCTCTTCCTCGCCTGTTTTCACATCTACTTTATCAGGAAGAGGTACAATGGGCTCAAAGTGAGGGCCATCCTCATCTTCCTCCACATGAGTGCTGTCGTTGTCACTCTCCATTGCCCTTTCTTCTTCTGCAGACTTGGCCATTCCAAATATAGGCTTGGGAACATCCCCAAATTTAAATGGTTGTTCCACTTTTCCAAACAGGCCTCCAGTGCTTGTGTTCTGTGCAGCTTCAACAAAAGAGAAGCCAGCAGCGTTCTTACTGCCAAATGTAAAGATGCCTTGGCTGGCGGGCTGCTCCTGAGCCGGAGGCTTCTGCTCGGGAACAAAATCTGTTTTGGTGGAAATGTCTGACGTCAGAAGACCAAGCAAGCTCTCGCTGTGCTTGGCCTGAGAGGCCGAGAAAGTGAAGTCTCCATCGTTGGATTTGAAGTTAGAATTGAATTTAAAAGCAGCTGAAGGTGTGGACTGGGCAGCTGTCCCTGCTCCAAAACTAGGCACTTTGGGGACTTCAGGAGGTGCCTGTTGGCCAAAAGAGATCTTCCCAAAGTCCACAGGCTTCCCCTCAATGCTCTTTGGTGGCTGAACGGGGACTACAGATGGCTTGGTGAAATAGCCAGGCTCAGGAAGGGGAGGGTTGGTGGTTGGCTGGGTGACACCATGTCCACAATGTTCCTCAGTGTATGGGGAAATGAGACTAGTGGCTGGTGACTCAAAGCGGAGAGGACCACCAAAGACTGGCTCTTGAGGATAGATGCAGGCTGAGGCCGTTTGCAAGGGAGGCGTATGAGTGGGTGGCTGGTAAGTATATATATGCTGCTGTGGTGGCATACGGTTCATGCCATACAATGGGCCCTATAAAAAAGAAAACAAGAATTACTCAATAGATGCAAGACTGATGAGGACAGGAACACCACTCAAGAATATTTAATGGGCAATAAATACCTTAGTAGGAGTTACATTTGCTGCTGTGCGAAGGAGATATTGAGAGTTATAAGCTGGAGATGGGATGTGGTATACAGAAGGACCTGTAGTGGCAACTGAGAGAAAAAATATGAAAATGGTTCATTTATACATAATATTCCCATTGACAAGACTTTTTTTTTTTAACTACCAGATGTTTATAGTAGGACTAACAGTCATAGGTTGGTTCTGTATGGTATAATGACCTGTTAACGGGGCCCCATGGAAGGACTGGACTGGTGTGTAGGGCTCCTGTAGGCCCTCAGCTCCGTAACTCTCCCCATACATCCTGTGATAAGGAGAGCCTGTGGTCCCAGTGGAGTTGTGCCTGAGATCATGAACCTCATTCTGCAAAACAAAGCTTAGATAAGACTTTCTCCACTAACTACAACCTTACAGAGAATTTTACCGGACTCTAACAACACACATGATTTTTTTTTTGGCATTTTTGGTCTGTTGGACAATGACAATAGAGAGAGAGATGGAGGGTGGGGCAGGAAAGGGCCCAGGCTGGAAATGACCCTGCTGCAAAAAAGGACTAGCCTTGCCAGTACATGGGACTCACTCGACCAGGTGATCCACGATGGTACCCCATAGTGACTTAACTGGTTAATTCAATAAACCCTAAATGTGCAACAGGAAAGAATGAAGAAGATTCTATTTATTTTATCTTTAAGCCTGACCTTTAGGGCTTCTACTTGCTGACAGAGCATCTGGAGGAGGGTCTTCTGATCCTCTACCCAGTGGGGTGGTGTCTTGGGTGAGATCTGGGTGACAGGAAAAAAGATGGGGGAAAAGTCAATAATTTTTGATAGATGTGATAAATATAATGAAACATGCATCTGTAGTCATCATAACATGTCAACTGGTCTTCTGAATGAATGACCAACTTAAAGGACCATACCAGTGATTTTACATTGTTTGCCTAATATATACAAAATGTATATACTTGACATTTCTGGCTTTTATCGGGCCATTGGAATCCATTCATTCCAGTACCATATGAAAATTAACTTTCTCCACACCAGTATTCCATCGCCATAATACAGATGTCACTCCTTTTCCTCAAAGAAGCCGCAATGTTGCGTTTTGAGGACTTGCAAGTACGTGGAGTGATTGGAATGAAACTGGAAGCTATCCTGGTGGTGTATTCAGGGGGCATCTGACAACAGTGGGCTACGGTTATTTACAACTGACTGAAAATTCCCAAGTTGCTGTTGGTAAACTGAACCAAGAACACAAGAAGCACCAATGCCATGAAGATACTGAGAATATGATGATAATGTGAATTTGATAGTTTTTAATCAAAGTGGTCATGTCGTAAACTCACTAATCTGTTTTCCCACATTATGAAAGTACCGAAATGCACCGCTCCCCTCTGACCTCAGAAGTTGATAGAGGAAAATACTGCAGCAAGAGCTGCACAAACTTTAGAAAATATATCGGATCTCGATTTTGGCGACAAAGAGTCTGGTAAAGAAGACAATGAATTTCTTTGAATTTTTAATTAAAATTTTCTAATTGGTTGCTACCAATTTGCTCCTGTAAACAGTATCTCTACCAGAAAATAGTCTCCAGGGAAAAGTCAGGTTTACACTGCAAATTATCAATTCTGTGGTTTATGAATGGTAACAATTGTGTCAGCTGCAGAAGCAGAATGTCATAAGCTGGGTGTTTCAACCAAAAATTGTAATTTGAAAATCAAGGGATTTTGATTATGTTGTTCAATCTGTAGTAGTCCTGCATGATTTGCAAAATGGTTTGTTGCAATGTATTATGTGGGTAAATTGTATCTAAATGGGCCAAACATCAAAATCATTGGTATGGTCTTTTAACAATAAAACAATCATACCAGGTGTCTTTTGGATGGAGAGACAATGCTTTTGTTTGGGGAGGGGGTGGAGAACTTGATGTGGGATATGGTGGCAGTAGTTTCAGTGAGATGAGCAGGGCTGGAGTGGGCTGGTCCTCCTCGTCCCTCCTCCTCCTCCTCTTCGTCCATGGCCTCTCTGCCCTCCCCTAGCTGCTGATTCACCTCATTTAGGAGGTCAATAACCTCCTCCATAGACACAGGAAGCTAGGGCACAAAATACAATTGATTATGACAGTTCTAGAGTCATTTACATTTAGTGACAAACAGGAACACTTTTTTTTTTTTTTTTAACCCAGAGGGTCCTGTTGTCAACACTAAGGGCAGCAAATATGTCAACAGACTTATTAAGAATACTACAATAGCATAAACTGTCATCTCCCCCATGCCCTCATTAGTTTTGTTTTGAGTCAGCTGGCTTAGAGCAATGTGAAACAGGACTCACCTTATCTATGTCATCAGCATTGGCATTGTAAATCTTGGACAGGTAAGTTCTGAACTTCCTGAGGAACATGATGCACCTGTCTTGGGTCTCCTCAACCCCATTGCCTGCCTCCTCTGATAGCCGCTGGTAGATCTGCCAAAAACAGTAACAGCAAGTACAGATACTGGAACATCCACCAATGACATCCCCACAATATTCAGTCAGAATGAGCAACAACCAAGACACTGCAGGTGCACCAATAACTCCTGGACTGGTACTTGTATTGGTCTAGATCAGTGGTTCTCAATCCTGGTCCTCGGGACCCTGAGTACTGCTGGTTTTCATTTTAGCCATGTAATCAAGTACTGAGTTACACCTAAAATACCAAGTGAATGCGATTAAACAGGCAGTAGGATGGAAAACCAGAAGTACTCAGGGTCCTGAGGACCAGGATTGAGAACCACGGGTCTAGATGATAGCATTGGAGCATTTCAATCAAGAAGGATGATAAAAAATGAACAGCCACTGTTCACTGAAGACAAATCTTTAAGGAGGAATGTATTGTGTAGAATCCCAGACTATAGCCTACCCGGGCCAGATGCCAGTTGGATGACATGTTATTGACAGTTTCCAGTGTAGCGATGGCTTCCTCCGTCTTGCCTTCAATGTCCAGGAGAGCAGCAAATGCTATCATGGCTTCCTCTTCAAAGCCCTTCACTGCTGAGATCTGAAAGTTGACACAAGACACACTTAAGTACTTCATGAGCCTGTGAAAACTAAATTAAAACTTAGTAATCTACAATTGGCTCCAAACCCACAGCATTTGACACTTTTTAATAGGAGATATGTACAACTACTCAACACTCATCTCAAATTAACAGTGCAGCAGTCCCTGCGCTGCATTCCTGTTCTGTCAGCCTGTTGCCTCTGTTCACCATTTTATTACACTGGATACACTGCTCTCTTTTGGTTACAGAGTATTACTTAATCCTTGATGGTTTTCTTTTTTTCTTTTTTCAGATAAAAGCTCATCTTCTGTGCCTTTATCAGTTAGGTCAACATCAGCATTCATGTTATGCATGTGGCTTTACATTGAGTGAATGAAGGCTACAGGAGGCAGAGGCATGTCACTGAACCTGAACAAATGAATGTAGCATTTTTTTACAAGCACAGCACATCAACGGGCGTAGTGGGGAAAGCTTCTACCGACATTACCGACATGAGCACAATTAAGTCAGCGAGGGATTCTCAGTGTTGGTATTGGTAAATTCTCAGTTAACCGCTCATTGTTGCCTTGATCCATGACCAACCTCCCCGCTGGGTTTTGTGATGTTATGTAGATGCATGTGGAAACTATGGCCCTGTTTGTGATAAGCCCCGCCCAATGACACGCCCCCTTTAGGCTGACTCCCCTGAAAAGTTCACCACTTCTTCGCTGACTCGTGACCAGCCTTCCTACTAAGTTATGTGCAAATCCAGCTAATACTTTTTGAGTTATCCTGCTGGAAGATTGACAGACAGGGGTGAAAACATAACTCTGTGCTGGAGATTTCCCCTCCTTGGTGGAGGTAATTAACTTAACCAAGTAATATCTCCTTCTGTTGAGGCTTGCTGCTGCTCCCTCTGTTCCCCTGCTTGTCTGCTTATCCGCTTACACTTTCTACTATGTTCAATTTTGTTGTTATTTGACCTATTGTATAATCGCCCACTTGGTCGGCACCTGTTGCACTCCTGGCGGGCCAGGAAGGGGCCCCCCCTCTCCATGGTCCTTCCCAAGATTTCTTCCCTTTTTCCCTTACCTTGGGTTTTTTGGGGAGTTTTTTCCTTGCCCAATATGAGGGTTAAGTCAGAGGGTGTCGTTTTGTTTCTCTAAACTGTGAGCCTGTAAAGCCCTTTGAGACTGTGAACAGTGATTGTGGGCTCTAAATAAATATGAACTAAAACTTGGACTTATTATGGCACAAGAAGATAAAAAAGACAACAACAGAAAACAGAAACAGTGGTAAAACAATTGGATAAAAGACATGAAGAATAATCAGATTAAAATGAGGTTTTAAGAAATGATTTCAAAGATGATAGATTCTCCTAGTCTATGCTCCAGAATCAAAGGTTGATCACTTAGTCTTAAAATGAGACACCCTGCAGCTCTGAGACTGCACACTAGCAGAACACTGAAGACCATTTAAAGTCCCCACGAAATAAACACCCACAAAAGTTTCTCTCCCCAAATGAGTTCCCAGTGATGTACACATATGAATGATCCCTCCCTGTGTTGAGTCCCACTCTCACGTTCTTTTTCAACAGGGAATACATACAATCAAGGAAGGTGCCATTTCATGTTTTTTTTTTTTGACAGATAACAAATGAAAGAAAATCTTGACATTTCTCACCTGGATATCTTTGGAGGGAAAGTGTATGAAGAGGGGGTCGAGGGGTTCCGGGATACTGCGTCTGTTTTTGATCTTGTCCAAGAGCGGGAGGACAACTTTCCAGTAGTGGACACTGCGGCCAATATACTCCTTCTGGTCATAGTATGAGTTTGCTCCGAAACCCTGGATCATTCAACACATAACCACAGCTGAACATCAAGGAGAATGCCAGATTAGTTTAGAGTGGGTTTGCCTGTACATACTCTTCTGACAATCACTTAGTAAGTTCAAATGAACAGCTACAGGGTCCGTACAGCCTGCCCAAAGTAAAATTCAAGCTCGTTTCAATCAGTTTCAAGGTACTTAAACCAAAATTTCCAGACTCACAAAGCCTTTATCATCAAATCTTATTTACTTTAAATGCAATTGCAGAAGTAAAGTTTACAGAATTCCTTTATACCCACACAATCAATGTATATACAGTATATGTCACTTTTCTTTATTTTTTACCAGCTGTTCATATTAACTTTGATTGAAGTTTTGATCATGATTATTTAATTCTTGCTAATTTACAGGATTACAGGATTTACAGGACTGTTTCAAATACTAAAAGATTTTTTAACTGAGTGACTATGTAGATGAAACACCAGATTCTCTTGAAAATCGAGCATTTTTCAAGGAGAATATCTGAATTCAACCATATTTCTAACTTTGAAAATGTAACAGTTAAAATTAAACATTTCACAAACTTTCAAGGCTTTGTACAAACCCTGTAACTATCAAAAACAAATTTTCACATATGGTTGTTCTGGAACTGACGCTAACTATTACACTTTATAGTTAAGACACTAATAACACTAGCATTACAAAAAAAAAATTACACACTTTAACGGTCAGTGTGTGTGTGTGTGTGTGTGTGTGTGTGTGTTTTGAGCAATTATATCAGACACCTTGCCCCTATCATATTTAACAGTTGTGAAATGGATGACAGAAAGGGGCAGGTGTAAAAACATGTGCGTCCACCCGGAGTCTGGCTAAGGCACTGAGTAAGTGCTGACTATCTATCTGTGCACATTTATCTATTTATCTTGGGTGCATGTGCACAGCCACTGGTCAGACAGCTGACCCTTTCCATCTGGCTATCATAGGAATGGTAATTTTTCTATTTAATGCGGGAATGTGATTGTCATATTACTGTTAGGAGCCTTCTGGTCACATCAGAATGACATTTCAAGACATGAAAATAAAGCTGGCTACTCTTTCTGTTTGGCTGGCTATTCCGTGAGCTCGTGTAAAACACACTGTGTGTGTGTGTGTGTGTGTGTTTACCGTCTGGCTGAGATATTGAGCCCAGTGGATGGGCAGTGCTGGTTGGAGGCCATGTTTCTCTCCAGCTCTCAGCATGTTCAGTCCGTGCTGCACAATCATCCGCAGTTTGGCCGACGTGCCAGGCCTGCCAAGAGAGAACAGAGTGACAAAAACAAAGTGACATTTCTAACATTTAGTAATGTTTAATGTTTAATCGTGCACCTCAGCTCACATGCACAAGGCTCTCAACACAAAACTGACTGTGACTGGCCAATATCTAATTTTTAATGATGGGCCAATATATGTTAATGTAACCATAGCTTTGCTGTTTGATTCCTAAAGGCCTTTTGAACTCACATACAACTGATATTAAAATTCGCCGTGAGTTTGCAAAGTGTAAAATGGAGATGTTTTTCCAGGCCACATATGAAATATCTATACTCCTCCAAAAATGATACATCCCAAACTGTAACTGTAACTGTAAAGAGAAATAGTGCAGTTTCATTTAGATCTCAGTGGGGATGAAGAGGAAAAGACTGTCAGACCACCGGTGAAAACCTTTACTATCTGAGCTGGCCAACAGACAGGAAGGACTAAGGCCTCTTTAAGCTGACATTGTTTCAGGAGGTGGAACTGGCATACTGCGAGGGAGAATGCTGCTTATGATGTATTGTAGCTAATAAATGTAAGCGTAATGTGGATAAATCACATCTTTGACTCCTAGGCTACAGGTTACTACAGGACTACATTATCCCCCCCATTAAGATCCAAATGGTTGTGGCTGGACTCACGCAGCTCGTTTGTGGATGAGGCTGTAGATGGCGTCCCACCACTCCCTCTGTCTGTCAGTGGACAGGAGGCGCAGGAGGGGGAGAGGCAGGCAGCGAGGCTCGTAGAGCTGCTGCTGCTGCTGCACTCCACTGCTGATCTTCATTGTCTCCTGCAGCTGACTGTGGCTGCAGAACACAACACCACACACAAACACCTGGAGGGGGTTGACAGCACAAGACACATATGTTTATGTATGGGCTGATAATGTGACGGACTGAGAAGCAATAGTGTTATTTATTGGAGGAGACTGGCTGATACAAGTACCAATCCAAGCTCTACTCAATTGAGTCATTCACAGATCTAGCATTAGCCTTGTGCAAAACAATTTGAGGAACAAGTGCATCGATTTATTTGGTTTAGCAAGTTATGCACTGTCCATAATAAAACAGTCAAACAATTACAAATCAAAAGCAGGGCTCAAAACTAACAACGCCCCAATCTTGATGGCTCCCCGACTCCATGTAATTTTAACCAAGACCACACAAGAGCCTTAGAGACAGGAATGTAGCAGAGATTAAACCAACCTAAACATTTCCAATCTGCAACAAAAATGCATCCAAGTCAGAGTCAGCTCAGGAAAAACTGATGTTCTTTTCTTAATTAAGTGTTTTTTTTCTTTTTTGTGAGCATCATTTTTCCTGAGTTGAAATATAAAGTTGAAATGTCAATGTGTCTGTATTTATATAACTGTATTTGACTGTACTGTGAGTCTCTTGTTTTCATAAAGGTTATAATGGGTGTTGGGGCTGTTGCCTTCTCTGTGCTTTGATTCCAATTACTCATGTCCTCTCCATTTGATTGGTGTTTGATGGTGATGGTTTAATTTATGACAAGAACCACTGTCGTAGTGTATGCATAACTATAATGATTTTGTAGCAAAACTACAACAATTAAAATCTGGGACAGTCCACTTTCACTTTGGGACAGCTAAAAAAGGTTTTCGTGACGGTAGTCAAAAAAAAAAGTTAGTCCTGAGCCCTGATCAAATCAATGAATGAAATGAAATTACGATGAAATACAAATAGGCTATGGCTTAGCTGACCAGTAAAAACAGCTTAAGCCTTGTTCACACAGCACTTTTCTCCTCACATGCCACTTTTTTTTTTTTTTTGTGAGAAAGAACACCATGTGTGAACACGGCTTTATCCAGACTACATTAACAGATAAAGTACATTGTGGCGGATTAGGCCCAATAGAGCAAAATGGTCATTCATCTGTTTTTGCCCTAATTTCCATTCATGTAAAGTTCCATCTTCTCTTGTGAGCACCCACCGGCGCGGATGGTCCCACCTACCTCCAAGTCTAGCAGACAGATGGACTCGGGAGCGTTGGTATCCAGCTTGGAGGTTTCCAGAGTCAACCTGGGGAAGAGCTGCTTCAGCCAGTCCCGCAGGGCTGGCCTCTGGGCCAGCAGGGCCCACTGCAGCCCCAGCCAGCTCAGGTGCTGCAGGTCTCCTCCATGCAGCAGGATGGAGCCTGTAGGGGTGCACAAAAGCCGTAGTCTTTATATTATTTAATTTTTTTTTAAAAAAGGGGGAAGGCAGCCATTGTTGTTTTAACTTGATGCAGAAAGCAGGCCAAAACTGAAGCAGATAGATAGATAGATAGATAGGTACTTTATTGATCCCGAGGGAAATTCAAGAAGCACTGCACAAAGCAACAATGAGAGACCAAAATGTGATTCTCTATATAACACATGCACCTGATGTATGGAAAACAGCAGTTTAATGGCCATAGTCTACAAGTTTGTACAAGCTGACTAAAGGACTGAGTCAGATTACTGGTTTTATACCGTTGTCCCACTTGGCCAGGTGGGAGAGCTCTGGGGCCAGTGTACTGATGGAGCGAATGTCATCATTGGCAATGAAGGAGGCTGCAGTGGAGGCCCGTGGTCCGAAAAGGAGATCAAACAGAGAACCCTGGCCACTACGGTTCCCAAATGCCTCTACCACCTGCGCGCGCGCGCACACACACACACACACACACACACACACAAAAGATTTAAGTCAGACCCAAATATCACTTTGTTGAGATGTGACATGTCTAATTAGATTTAATGATATTCTGGTCTTAGGGTGGCGCTACAGGAAAGGTCCTGAGGTGAACCAAATTGACAGGGTTAATCCTGTAGGGAGCATGAATGTGCTCATTGAATTCCATGGCAATCTGCCCAAAAGATTTTGGAATAGACTGCCTTGTTGAATGGGTGATATAACTATCTGATTTTAGGGTCAAATGGTAAACTCCCATTAAAGGAATCCTCCAACGTTTTGGGCAAAATACCCTTGTTCCGATTTACCCAGACTGAGACAAGATGTTCAATACCATTTTCACCTCTGTAGATCCACTGGTTTGGTTCAGATGGTTAGCATTTTGGGTTAGCTTAGCATAAAGACTTGAAATCTACAGGAGTCATTAGTCTAGCTCCATCAAAGTGAAAAAATAAACCTTACAGCAACTCTGCAGCTGTCTTATTTACACAATATGTCATGTCATATGTCGTGTTACACGGTAATGAAATACACATCTTGCAAATGTTTTTTTTTTTTTTTTGTTGTTTTTAACGAGAGTCATTTTAGGAGAAGTTAGATGGTAGGAACTGTAAACAATGAACACATATGTTCAGCAGTTATAGTTCCAATTCGTTCCAAGACATGTATTTCAAATACACATGATATACTGAGTAAGTAATACAGCTTCAGAGTTGCTGGAAGGTTTATTTTTCACTTTGATGGAGCTAGACTAATGACTCCTGTAGACTTCAAGTCTTTATGCTAAGCTACCATGAAATGTTACCCATAGGAACTGAACCAGTGGACGTACAGAGGTGAAAATGGTATCGAACATCTTGTCTCAGTCTGGGTAAGTCAGAAAAGGGTATTTTGCCCAAAACGTTGGAGTATTCCTGTAAGTCTCAAAGAATAACTGCATGTACAGACCTCTCTGATGAATGTGTGTATGTCGGTGCTGAGGTTAAGCAGCATGTGGCCGGCCTGGCTCTGCCGGTCATTGGCCAGTAGCTCTATCAGCTGGGGGGCCAACTGGTCTCCTTTGGTCACCTTAGCCTTTGGTCTGGGGACCTGGTGGAGGAAATTTGTTATATTTAAAAAGCTGCAAAACTGAATGATCATGGGATTTTTTAACATGTCTACATGTTAATTTCATTAGTCTATATTTTATTTCTAAGAAACTGTATCCAGAAATCCTGTTTATGGGCTGAATTATACTTTCTATCTACCAATATTAATTGCTATGTACCATTAACTGCAGGGTAACTATTGTGCTAGATTATTTAAAAAATAACATAAAAACATAAACACCATGTGCTTCAAGTGCTTTTGTGAGAGATTTCGAACAGCTATTCCAAAGCATCTGCTGTTCTGTAGGACAAACAAATGCAACTCTCTTTTTGGTGTTCATAATTTTCCTTTTAAAGCTCCAGTAATAAGAAAACTCCAAGTGAGAAGTTTCCCAGTTCACTTGAATATGTGGTCACATGACTGACACATCCAGGTACATATGACAATTACAACTGTCTATGAATTTAAAAGGAGTCCAGATTAATAAGCGGGCCTAGTAATGCTTGTGTCATCTGGCGTGGCAGTACCTGGTATGCCAGCAGGTAGCACAGAGCAGCCAGGTCGATGACTGCCCTCCAGGTCTGTTGGCGCTCCTGGGCGAGCTTCAACAGCAGGTTGGCGGCATGCAGGTAGAGGTGACCGCGCATCTCCACAAACACCTCGCACAGATCGTCTTTCTGACTGCCCGCTACGCTGCTCAGTGCCTGCAGAGCCTGGTCAAAACTACACAAACACACACAATGTTAAACATACAGTCTCATGTTTTTCACAGGTCAGCAGGTTTCTTTGACAGGAGGTGCTGTGTGTTAAATGTTCTTTACACCTCTGTTCACTCAATTAGAATGATGGCTCTGATGTTTTAGTTTCCACTTGTGTATGTACTACAGGGATTATAGTGGAAAATAAGTTGAAAATTAGACAGTTAATAAAAGTAAAAATTTTTAATGGTTCTATTTTCCAGATACTTCCACATTGTTTACCTCCTAGTCTGATATTTCAAAGCTTTCAGAAAATTACCTGATTCCTGTGAGAGATTGATTCCTACCAATTTTAGAATCTATACGCAGACCACGCATTGGGACAGGTATGTGTGTGTGTGTGCAAATTAGCCCAATTTAAAAAGTAAGAAAAAATATAAAAAGATTGTGTATATATATGAATGGGAAACACTGGAATGTGACACTATATTTCCTCAACAGCACTTCCTGTTTAGTTCAACCACATAAATTACTGTATAATATAAAATAACTGTCATGATCATGCAAGCAATTTTTAAAAAACGTATCGGGAGTTATAACTGGGCAGAGTCAAATGCTTTTTCAATTGTTTATTTACTCGCTGTTGTGTGTCAGACAGGAACAACTTTCAAGCGTCAACAGTTGACAGCTGAGTTGTCCAGATTGCTGTGATGTCAGTAGCTTTTCTGAGAGTTGTGTGTATTTACAGAGATATTTAACAAGAAGGAATGGGTGTGATTTTTGATGCAAAATGAGTCCAGTGTGTTGTAGGGGTTAAAATGCAGCAACACTTTTGAGTACTTTACTCCGTTGATCTTCAACATTGTATCTCTCTGCACTGCACACACACAATCTTCCCACTTCGTCCTGACTGTCCCAAGCTTGTCTGTGTGGACGTTCCCAACACAATTAGAAAGAATAACGACAAAAACCCAAACCTGGGAATCAATTACGGGAAATATAAAATGTGTTTTGATGTGGGTGGTTCTTGCAATGTTGTTGTTTTTTGGGATTATAAATAACTGGGAAAGAAAAAAAAGAAAAAGAAAAAAAGAAACCTGAGAAAAAACAAACAAGTTGGGGCATAAACTTTCTCACCCCCCCAGTGCATACAGGCCCGCCCTACCTTGTGAGGGCATCGAGGCTGGGCTGCACTCCGCTCGCAGACAGTGTGATTCTCAGCAGGCTGCAGTGGGCTAGCAGCAGCTCTCGCTGAAGACGCCGACACATCTTCTCATTGCTGGAGATGCTAGGCTGGGCCAGGTACTCCTGAAATACACATCAGCCAGACCGCTTTATACAGGGCTGACGCACAGGACTGGACTCTGGGCTGGACACCAGCTAGACTGAGCACTCTACAGATAAACTCTGTCGGAGTTTTCTTTGACTGCAGTTTGTGAAATACATCTACTACTTTTATACTACAAGTCTGACCAGAGGGATCATTCCGGTGTGGTGTGGAGAATTTTACTCAGCAGTCTGTAAAACCTCCAGTGAAACCTGCCTCACTCTGCATTAAGGAGCTGATAACACACCTAAAATTTTCATTAGTCTGACTATGATATAAATGCTGCCTCAATAATAAAATACAGGGAGAAATACGGAGTGGCTGTAATTTTTTGTATTGTATGGAATATTATATATATATTGGAATATTGTATGTGCATCAAATCACCACAAAACATTGTATTACCTTTAAAAACCCATAATGGTCTAAACCCACAGAGAACAAAGCTCATGCTGACCTGCAGGGTGTGCACCACCACAGTGTACCATTCCAGGCTGTGGCGCAGCAAGCCCTTCCTCTCTGCAGCCAGACAGTGTTTGACAGCCTCGTCCAGCCGGCCGTCCTGAGAGTACAGCTGCACCAGCTTCACGTTGACGTGAGCATCAGCCGGCCTTGCCGCCAGCTCAGCTTGGAGGAGGTCAAACAGCCGGTTCCAGCCCTGCTGGCCCTGGCGACTCAACAAACGCTCCTGGATCGGGAGGAGGGGAGGGGGGTAGAGATGAAAACGAAGGAGAGTCAGTGGAGCCATTCCACTTGGCATCAACATGTCTCTCCTTTCTGGATGGTGTCTGCTTATGATTTGAGTGCTGCACTGCATTTGCAAGATGCATCCTTTTAACACAATAACATTCACACTGTAATTCCATGTCTTTAAACAACTGTGATCAAACAACATTATAGTTATTAAAGTCCATACTTTTGGGGTTGTTCACAAACTTGTTTACTTTGCTGACTGCCAGTTTTCTGCTGCATTTAAGTCGTATTAGAAGAACAGTATTTTGTTGCTTTGTTATTCTTACGTAAAAGAAAACTCCAACGTTTTGGGGAAAATACTCTTTTTCCGACTTACCCAGACTGAGACAAGATGTTTGATACCATTTTAACCTCTGTACGTCCACTGGTTCGGTTCCTATGGGTAGCATTTCATGTTAGCTTAGCATAAAGACTTGAAGTCTACAGGAGTCACTAGCCTAGCCCTGTCAAAGTGAAAAAAATAAACCTTCCAGCAACTCTGAAGCTGTCTTATTTACATAGTGTATCATGTGTATTTTTTTTTAAAAAGCCATGGTTGTTTTAGGAGAAGTTAGATGGTAGGAACTATAACCTATAAGTGATCACATTACAACCGCTGAATATGTGGTCATATTCAGCGGTTGTAATGTGATCACTCTAGTTAAAAAAAAAAAAAAAAAAAATAATAAGTAGACCTCAAGTCTTTATGCATAGGAACTGAATCAGTGGATATAGAGGTGAAATGGTATCGAATATCTTGTCTCAGTCTGGGTAAGTTGGAAAAGGCATATTTTGCCTGAAACGTTGGAGTATTCCTTTAAAGATAGTGTTATTAGTTATTAGTGATGTTCTATTTAAAGATAGTAATGGTGATGAAAAATACAACTATGTCAATCCCACTTCCTCTTGGCTGACTTGGCAATAAGGAAATAATTAGAATGAAAGGTGCCTGTCTTCTTCTGGAGAAAAACCTTTAAACTTGACAGAAATGGCAATTTTATACATTATGATACAAATTTACACTTTGCTGTAAGTGTTTTTTCAATTTATCAATATTTCCATCTAGCCTAAACTGAAGTCAACACAGAAAAACAGTTAGAGGCACAAATCAAATAAGGACTATGGAGACAGAGAGAGTGGGAGGGACAGGGCGGGCTGCGATCCAGGCAGCTGTTCATTCAACACATGGCAAAGCAGTTTTTATTATCAACCACTCTAAGTAGCAGACTTAAGCTGAATTATCCAAAGCGAAAGAATATCCAAGCAAAACACAGATAAGCAGAATTTCTCCAGGTGAAGTATTACCACAACTTTGATAACAAATGATAGCAAAGTTGACTCTCACTACCATTATGATTTTATCCAGTAAAACGACACACTGGATATTAATACTGTTTGGTTTCTTAATCATTCATAGGAAAGGAAAATGACATCCATTTATGAAAAGAACAGATGCAATTACCAACTGCTATTACCAATGGCAATTACCAATTTAGGAAAAAAAAAAAAATTAAATAATAATAATGCATGGGATAACAAAGAACTGCAACCTAGCAGTCATGGGTAGAGTAGCATCACTTTTAGGAAGAGTAATGTGTAACTAGAAAAAGTGCATTTCCTGTAAAAAATGTGTGGCCAAGCTGGAGACTGCCACAAAAAAAGGTTGAAACCTGCCGAAAATCAGACTTTAAAGATCCTCTCTCCACCAGAATTAAAATGTGATATCTCAAAAAACACAAAGGTTTTAAAAGTTGAACAAAATAAAAGTGTTGGAGATACGGTTCAAGTTTGAAAGATGTGAGATTTTGTGAAATGTGCCTTTAAAGTGTGAGAAATTCAAAGGTTTGATAGTGTCAACGGTGGAACAGTGAGGTAAAACATGAAAACTGATAGATCATCATGACTGGTGGTAGAATTAGTATTAAAAGTAGTAGTAAATTCAGCTTGGTGGGAGTGGTAAGCAGTATTGATAGTGGTAGTAAGGAAAGTGGCAGTAGTATTGTCTGAGTAATGATGATAGAAGCAGTAATACTGTTAATATAGTACTAAGAATAATGCATTATATGCAATAAAACTATATCATGAAAACAGTATAAAACTTGTAACTGTTACATGTCATTAAATGTACAAGCAGTTCAAACAAATACATAGGTGGAATATAATTTGAGAAGCACAAAAGCACTGAGTTGAAAAGGGAAGTTATTTGACTGCACCATTAAAAATACAAGAAGTCAGCAAAAAACCAACATGTCAAGCTGCAATATTATTTGAGAGGCATGTATCTTTAAATGTGTAAGAAATTTAAAAGTCTGACATTGTTAGCAGTGCCTGCAATGAGGTTCAAGATGATTTTAGGGCCCAAAGCTGGAGAGATTTTAAGCAGGAAAATCAGCAATACAAGTGTGTGCATATGAACTGTAGAGAGAGAGAGACAGAGACAGATAAATAGCGAGAGACAGAGAGATTGTGTGTGTGTGAGAGAAAACGACAGACAGAGAGAGAGATAGAAATAGCGAGAGATAGAGAGAGTGTGTGTGTGAGAGAGAGAATGACAGAGAAAGGGTGAGTTAGTGTTTTTTATGAATTTATACAATGTGTGTGTGTGTGTGTTGTGTGGTCGTGCCTACTTGTGAGTCAGACAGTAGCAGCAGCAGTGACAGTGGTATCACTTGTACCAGAAGTAGTAGTGCTTGCGGAAGTAAATGTAAGGGGCTGATGTACTTGATGAAGTACTAAATGTAGCAGTAATATTTTGGTAGTAGTAGTACAAGCAGTAGTGAGTCTGAGAAAAAGCTGGGGTAGTGCAGACAGACTGCTGACACTGGGGAGCTGAAGCAGCCAGTCAGAGATGAAGTTCAGATGGACGGACAGTTGCATGCGTTGGGAAAATGAGACAAATACTGTTATCGCTATCACTAAGATGATGATATCAGGAGTTAGAAAATGCTAGGCAGTTGCTCAGCGGTTGCTGTGGTGTTCTGTATGGTTGTTAAGGTGTCACTAGGCCGTTGCTAGGCAGTTGCTATGGTGTTCTGGGTGGTTGCTAGGTGGTTGCTATGGTGTTCTGGATGGTTGCTAGGATGTTTCTAGGTGGTTGCTATGGTGTTCTGGATGGTTGCTACGGTATTGCTAGGCAGTTGCTATGGAGATCTGAGTGGTTGCTAGGGTGTTGCTAGGCAGTTGCTACGGTGTTCTGGATG
>OMKZ01051301.1:0-21308 GCA_900302535.1 Neoniphon sammara | reverse complement strand
GGGTGGTCGCTAGGCTGTTGCTAGGCAATTGCTGTGGTGTTCTGGATGGTTGCTAGGATGTTGCCTAGTAGTTGCTGTGGAAATTTGAGTGGTTGCTAGGCTGTTGCTAGGTGGTTGCTATGGTACTCTGGCTGGTTGCTAGGCGGTTACTAGGGTGCTCTGGGACCTTGCTAGGGTGCTACATAGGTGCTGCACTGGGTCCCAGCCTGCGTGTGTACCAATTAATTCTGCTACTTAATGTGTCCCTAATGTCCCTGCCAATATGACCAGTAGATAACAGGCATGTCCAGGCATGTCCATGTCCACACAGATAACAGCTTATAAGGCAAAACTAGTCAAAAGCATGATCATAAACCACAGCAATAAAATATCTGCATGGTGAAATGTCAGGCGTCAGACGGAACTGCCAGATTTGTTAGAGAGACATTATTTCAGTGGGTGTACATACTGATCTACATATTGCTAGCACATTTAGCCTCATATGATGCCTTGTTAGCAAGTTAAAATAGTCCCACCAAGCACGGTGGAGGGGTTAGCACTGTAATGTACACAGCAGCACATATAGCTCAAGTTAAGCAATTATGTGGATGTCCCTTGAAAGGATAAAGGGACCCTCGCACTGCACGCAGCTCGGCGCCACGCAGACACGCTCTTGCGTTGCGCAATACATAGACAATGAATGTGTTCAACAACGGAGGACTGGAGTTTGCGCATCCTATCCAAAAGCCCCAGTGGAGTCTCCTGTTTTTTTCCCCTCACCATGACAACTGTGTTCAAAAGTTCACCTACTTTACAAATGAGGTTTGCATTCCTCAAAAAAAAAAAAAGTGGATGTTTAGTTACACTTTGGATTTTTGGAAGTCAATGGGAGAATTGTTTTATAGTCAAATTGTAGCCCTCTGAAATGATCATGATCGCATCGAATTGCAAGGCAAGTGAAGATTCCAACCCCAAGGTATTAGATATTTTATTTTAACAAGTGTTGCAAACAGACCATTCAAATACTCTGCTACTGCATTCAAGTTGGACCGGATGTTCTGTAGACACCAACTGCATACTGAGAAAACATATTATTCACACCAACCTTTTGGTGTTAATGACAAGCAGGGTATGCTCACATCACACTAAATTCACACCAGTATAACCAATTGCACCACAAAGTGAAAAATGTCTGCTGTTAGTTGATTTATGCTTTCAGGACTCAGCTGCTGGAGCTTGCTTTGACCCTTGAGCGCATATTGCAGAGTGGTACAACCAGAAATCTGAAGGAATGTCATGCTCTGAATGCAACCAATCAGCATGATGGCAGAAAACTAGGAAAAACTAAACCCGCCGAAAAAAATGGAATTATTGTTTTACTTAGGCTGGTCTCAACCAGTGTCATTACGCCTGTGCAAGATCTCTACACTGTGCAGATTTAGGCAAAACATGTTGCAAAAGAGGCATGTTAACAGTAGAGATTTGAGAGGAACGTCTGACCTTAAGGTTGAAAACGGCTGGGCTTCCAGGCAGCAGCTTGGCAGCCTTCTCCACCCAGAAATCTGCCCTGCTGTCACATTCTTCCTTACTGACCAGCAGCTCAGCCACTTTCAGCACCAGGTCCCTCTGGGATGGGTTCAATTCCACCGACCGCTAGACACACACAGACATTGGTGTGAACACCTACAACAGCTTTCAGACAGGTGAGCTAAGAACCTTACTTTGTATGTGTTACATAATCTGTCCAAGCAGGGAATACCATTACAGTTACAGTGGCTCTCTTTGCCACCTTCCTCCTACCTTGTAACATCCTACTGCTTTGTTGACTTCTCCTTCTCTCTCATACAGCTGGCCGAGGAATTTGTGTGCTTTGGGATCTCTCTCTTGGACTTTGAGATATTCTGACACATGTCTAAGAAGAGCATAATACAAACTATGTTATGCATGTCTACCATTAATATAATGCAGAGCTTTTAAGATGCAAGATTTCAATAATATATAGAAGTTTCAAACCTTACCTTTTTGCAAGATCATACTCCTTGGCTTCAAAGTAGAGTTTAGCAAATAGAAACCCCTTGATAGGCTTCTGTGGAAAAACATCGACAGTGCAGGCAGATTAGAGGTGCTTTTACCTTTTGAGGCAGTTTAAGGTTTGAAAATACAATGTTATTAAACATTAGATATGATCAGCTTATGAACCGAGATGATTTGTGGGAAAGGATCATGTTTGCACCAGTGCAAATGATGGCAGAGCCCTGATGTGGTGAGGTGCACAACATACAGTATGAACACAGTGCACCAGCACAGCAGAGTGTGATAAATAGGTGACCAGTGAAGCACACCAAAAGTCATTCAAAACATCATGAGGTCAGTGCTGCCTTAGTTATGGACACAGGATTCATGGCCGGTACAACTTAAGTCTTTTTAGGAATCTTTGGAGCCACTCCCATACTCCAAGTAGTATTTATATTAATATAATTTCAACTTCAAAAACACAAGGCAGCTTATTCCCACAGTGTTCTTCCACCTAGCGTTAAATACACCGTGGTGATCACTAGCGGGCAGCGTGAATACATTCTAAAATTTGAACTTTTTTGAATGTACTCACCTTGGTGGATTTGCTGCGTGCCGAGAACGCTTCAAGTCACATTACCATTATTTTAGAACACCAAGACTGATACACTGCTGATTGTTTCTGTGACCTTCTGTCAACGGGTGGAGTGTATGTAAACTATGTGGGTAAACATGTCGGGCCAGAGCCAGAATAAGCGGAAGGTTGTTCCGAAAGCCTGCGTTGGCTGTATAAGTTGGCTAAGCTAGCAGTGTGGGTGTTAGCCAGCTAGCAACGCGGCTGGGATAAACTGGCGCTGCCTTTACACGCCGCTGCCGCGCATTTTCCCAGCATGAAAGGGGAGGACTCGACCGAGTGTCATCACGCCGGCTAGCTAACATTAGCACAGCCAGCCGGGGATGGTGAACAGAGCTTTCACAGAGCATAAGATTCAAGCCAACGTTACACATATCAACTTAGCTAGCTGTTATGGCCATTTGGTTCTTGTGTTCTGGTTGCCTCACTCTCACCGGCTGACACATGCTGGTATGACATGATGGCAGTGCGTTAGGCTAACGTTAACATTAGCCGCCGGGGCTCAACTTACCTCTTTGAGTGAAGGAGACGAACTCTGAACTGTGGAAATATAGCGATCCACTTCAGCCTTACTTCGCCGCATGGCTTCAAAGAGCGAGTGTTTGTAAATTTCTAAACTACAGTTGCATAGAATCCGAGTAATTGAACAAAATACACAAATGAAATTCACATTAATATCGTCTCGTCAGTTGCTCTGTAGCGCTGCCATGGTGAAAGTGCGCAGTCTCAAAACGTCAAATGGCAGCGTTGGTCACGTGTGGTCCCTAGCTTTCCTCAGAAACGGCCTGTGAGTGGTTCGTCTAAAACAAGCAAGGCGCCGTATCCAATGACAACTGAGAATTCGGTCTGACGCACAACTGATGCACTTTTATTTTGAAGGAGGGGCGGGGTGAGGCAGATCTAGTTGTGTGGCCCATAAACCCAAACTACCAGCTAGATGATATAGTACAATAAAGGCAATGCACTTCTACTAGAATTTACTACTGTATAATACAAATACAATATCAATATCACTCTAATAAATAATGCAGTACTATACATATGCCATGATACTACTGTTAACTAATACAATACAAATATAACTCAGATAATATGCTACTGTATAATAACCCATTGCTGAGATAATATACTACTGACAATAATCATATCATGGGTGTCAATTGAGATCAAACTCAGACCAAGGATTAAACCAATTTGTTTTGGTACTTTAAAACATTGTTTGCTTGGAAATCCCTCTTTGCCGGTGTTACCTGCCCATTCCAGGCACTTAGTGTGTAAACTTCTGCCAGAAATTCTTTTCAACCCATGTCATGCCACTGGGTATAGCAAGGCGTGGCACTTGCCATACTGTAGCCTAATGTGCAGGCAGAGGCAAAGATAAAACCGAAACTGACAGTGAACTATTTGCTTTATCTTAAAAAAAATCTGGGTAGCATTCAGGACCAAAATTCTCCCTGAGCGGATAGTGAGGTGAACTATGTCTAAATATGTAGCCCACGATGACAAAATATCTTAACAGTTACATGTAGTGAATTGATGGCCCTGAATCCCAAACCTGCTGGTGGTATCATTTTGCCTACTTAAAAGAAGAAACACATCCAGAGTGGTGGCATTGACAGATACATGTTTATTCAGCAAAATATATGATGATGATATGATGGAAAAAAAACAACATTTCCATTCAAGCCTAAAACATGCACTTTGGTATGTTTACATGAATAAATACCTCTTTTTGTCAAGCTTTGTGAAGTTACATTATAGAGAAACTGTAGTGGCATAGTTAATTCAGAGGAGCCACATAGGTTCTGTAATTCCATAAAACAGTGGAATGTGTTATATATAAAACATAAGCTTTCTATGGTAAAATACTGCGCAAGTGAAATGGTTTCAAGGCAGACATTATTCTTTTCTATTCAACAATTGGATTTCTTTCTTAAGGGGGGGTCTGAGCCCTGAGGAAGTCAGCACATTAAACCTAAGAGGATCACTTTACTTGGATTACAAATCAGGGAGACACCCGTTCCCAAATCCAACACACTCTCACATCCGGTCTCCGCACATGCCACAATCCATTACTTAATAACAGAAGTACCATTTAGCATTACACTTGTTTTGCACATGCAATGGCTAGCACATAGCAAGACAATCCAACACACTGCCTGAGCAATGGTTGATTCCATTATTGTAGCATTAGAAAAGATATACTGTCAACCAACGGCCTATGCAGAAAAAAAAAATAAATTCAGTATACTTCATCAAGCTGAATATAAATTTACTGTGCATAAGATTACAGAAAACAGAAGTGAATATTCAGCAAAGAAAAACAGGAGCATGTGGGATATATTACATACACATTCAGTAAAATCTTGTCATAATGTTTTCTTTGGCTTTGCTCTATTACAAAGAGCATAGGTAACAACACAGGCAGCAGAGTGATTGTTTGGCATCACAATGACATAATTTGGCAAACAATGTAACAGCCTGTCATCATGACTATTAAATTGTCATCATAATTCCCATTTCTTATAACTGTTTTTAAATATCATGCTTTATGAAATACAGGATCATCATAATGTGTGTTTGGTTTCAATATATGGCAATGATTAAGGCAAGCATCTGAAAGATATACAGTATTTCAGCAAAAAAAGGCACTGGACAGGTTCGTTTTGAGCAGCGGACAAAGTGACAGCCATTTGCAACTGACTGACTGATCAACCAACAGTCTGTCTGTCGGTCAGTCTGTCTGTTTCAGGCTCATGAACTGATCCTTAATGCTTGGTGGCCATGATCAAAAGGACAAAGTAGACAAATCTGTTAAAGGAATACTCTAACATTTTGGGCAAAATATCCTTTTTCCAACTTACCCAGACTGGGACAAGATGTTCAATACCATTTTCCCCTCTGTACGTCCACTGGTTTGGTTCCTATGGGTAGCATTTCTTCTGAGTTTAGCATAAAGACTTGAAGTCTACAGGAGTCATTAGCCTATAAGCTGTCTTATTTACGCATTGTATCATGTATATTTGAAATACACGTCTTGGAATTTTTTTTTTAATTAATTTTAGGAGAGGTTACATGATAGTAACTATAGATAGTTCCAACTATCTAACTTCTTCTAAAATGACTCTTGTTTAAAAAAAAAAAAAATCCACACACATGATACATTGTGTAAATAAGACAGCTTCAGTGTTTATGCTTTATGCTAAGTCTTTATGCTAAGCTAACACGAAATGCTAACCATTGGAACTGAACCAGTGGACGTACAGAGGTGAAAATGGTATTGAACATCTTTTCTCAGTCTGGGTAAGTTGGAAAAAGGGTATTTTGCCCAAAACGTTGGAGTATTCTTTAAAATAATGCAACCATATTATCATTTTAGCAACCCAACAACACGAAACACACACTATCTCAAATGATTGTCAACTGTGGCTTCTTATGTCCTTTTGAGCATGTCCATCTCAAAGCCTCATCTATCTATTTTGATCTCCATATATCCAGCAGTGTGTTTACTTCCGTGCAACAGTCTCAGACAGCTTCTTCAGTCTCTTCTTCAGCTCCAGGGGGAATTTCTCGTAGCACTTCTTACACACTGGCTTCATGTCAAACTCCACAAACTTGTTCCTGTGGGATAAAGAGGGGCAGCAAATTATGTGTTAAGGTCTGTTACCCATACAACATGTAATGCCACTACTGCTATATACATATGATAGGTAAATTATAGAAAGTCAGTTATACTTTCAGAAAAGCATTTGTTTTTGTTTTAGCCCATAGAAGATTCTATCCTCAAGAAATGTTAGTTTGACTTACTGCTTCCTATGATATATAGCATGAATTTAGAACATATACAGTACATTCATGGCAGCCTTAATGGTTGGTAAACTCTATTTTGCTCATGAAAAGTTACGTAAACTGACTTGGAGTTGGTTTACCTTCTAGCACATATCTGACTACCACACTGCAATATGTAATGACATGATAAATGGTGAATGCTGACTCATTGGTTTGCGGCTACATCGGTTATTATTGGAATATGTCATATTCTGATACAAAAAAAAAAAAAAAAAAAGTTGAATGGCATGTGCTATGGAAGACCAAAAATACATTACAAAGATGTCAGTAAAATATGGTGGCTTTTGTAATTCTCTCTCTTTTTTTGATTTTTTTTTGTGTTTTTATACTTGTACTTTTTGAATTTTTTTAAGTAGGGTGGCTTTTGTAATTTTGTTTTTTCATTTTTTTTGTATTTTTGTACTTGTACTTAGAATATTTAGAATAAAGTCAGTATAAAGTAAGAATATAGTGAGTAAGATTATATTTTGCCACATTTTGAAATGCATCCAGTATAGAGTACAACTTCTCAAAGCAACCCACATGCATTTCAGTAAACTGGCTATTCATAAATTGCATCCAGGGGAACCATAAATTTACTCTGAACTGTAACATTAAGCACTCTAGCTAAGTAGTTAAGGTATAAATGTGCAGCTACAGCAGTATTTTGGAATAGCTAGCTGGTGGAGAACTAATAGCAAAAGAAAACATAAACGTTGTAGCACTGCTGAATGCTGTTTTTTGTTTGTTTGTTTTGTTTTGTTTTTGTTTTTGTTTTTTTCAAATCACATTGAATGATGACATGAATTTAAGAATTTTAATTTTAGAGTGCCACAGCATGAGCAATATCACATATTGCACTCTTTGTACAATCCTCCAATATAATCTTGACTATATGCCATGGCATATAATCAAGATTATATGCAATGCCTATTTTTTTTAGCTTCTCAGTCAAATTTATTCTGATGGATTTTAAACAAACTTTTCAGTTACTTTTTACTTTTTTGCTTTTTGTCATATGGTTTAGCACTCAAACATGTTAGTCTGCTTCCTAACCATGGCATTCTGTTTTCTGCAGTAAACTCTTCTCACTCCCATATTACAGGCCAGGTTCCCAAACCTTCCCTGTTAGCTGCTCCTGGACAGCATTCCTTCTCAAAGCAGATTATAGCTGGTAGTGGATCAGCAGGCCAGGGCATGTGTGGGACCCACTGAGTCATTCCGTAGTTCCACAGCTAAGGCCAGAAAACCGCCGGAAACGATTAAGCTTTTACCCCATACACCCAGACAGACCAAGGCAACAAAGCCTTCCCTTCATCATGTGACTGACTGCTATGAAGAATTACCGGTTAATAGCCAAATCCCTGCATCTGGCTGAGAAATAGTCATGTACTAAAACATTTCCGGCACACATGTGAAATAGCAGTGATGTAACACCAGCTTTAGGCCATTCAGACATCTTCTAAAGATGTCACAGCATATTTACTTGTCTGTCCTTCTACAAACTAACAGGGAGACAAATAAAAGTGATACGACAAATAAACTAAACTGGCATGGTTGAAAAATGAAATAAATTACCCATGTGAAATGGACTCCATGTGCGCTGTGGTGCACATAGTATAGCATGCTGCCACAGTCCTTCGCAAATTAGTAGGATTATTAGTTTCCCGTTAGCTTGAGTATTAAACCTCTTTAGCACTGCCACACCTGCAGGTGGGTTTGTCATTGCTGAACGGCCAAGCTTTGTTCATTCCCACAGAACTTTACTGTGAATTCTAGTGGAGATCCAAAGGTTTCTAAAGATACCAAATATGTCCTACTGAATTACAGGGAAATGTCCAATATCAAGGTATGAAATTTTGATTTTAACTGAAATCTCATTTGCCACCCAGTCACGAACACAGAGGAATCCATTCATCAGTTACTGCTGCTTTCATCACCTATTGCCAAACAACATCGCTAACAGTTACTGGATGGACAGATGACAATGAAATAGCACATGAAAACAGAAACAGAAAAGAATGAAGATGGAAACTAACCAAAGGAAGGACAGTGGGAGTGAGGAGAAAAGAGGAAGAAAGGATTACAGACACATGGGTATCAACGTTTTCTTCTTCTCTTTAAAGTGACGCTCGCGCTTGGCCAGCCGGCGTTTCATGTCATCCGGCAGGCGTTCGTAGCAGTGCTTACACACCGGCTTCAGATCCACCTCCACAAACTTATCCCTGACAGAGCAGGGAGGAAGCAGAGACGGCCAGAGGATGGTGGGAGGAGGAAGAGAAAGGCAATGGTAGTTGGAGACCAGGAGGAGAGAGGTGAAGAGGAGGCAAGGAAAGAGGAAGTAGACACAGACAAGGTGCAGAGAGAATGGTGAAAAAATCAGGAATGACAAGGGTGATAATCAGACAGTCAGATGCACAGTGGATAAGCAGATAGTCACACATGCAGGATAGATGTAAGAGAGAAAAGTGACAGAGCAAATAGAACAAACTTGGCCAATTTATACTTCATCTTAAAGTTATATTTTCAGAGAGTATGTGCAATGTCAAGAAATCATGTATCAAGGTCATAATTTGGGGATTTATCCAATTCCACGTTAGGATTTTGTTTTATGTCTCTCAGTCTTGCATTACTTACTTGAGGGTGAGCTTGGTGTTGCAGGTAGAGCAGGCAAAACAATTGACGCACCAGGCCTTGTTTAGGGCGGACACAACTGAAATACATGAAAAATTTTTTTACCATGTGTCTCAAATCACATTCTTTTTAAGTAGTTAGTGAATCAGTCTGTTGTGAACTGGAATTGGGGCATTGGTTAGGGTACTGAGTCTATGAATATTAGGACACTGCTGAATCAGTGACGTGCGACATGCTAACTCTAAGCTAACCCCAAGCTAACGGTCACACAGTATAATACGTTTGTAACTCCTTAACATTCGCTAACATTAACTAATGTTAGCTAACCAACTGTTACATAGCCACATAGGGTTTTTTAAAGAAAGCCTGGAGTTAGCTAATTAAAAAACTGTAAAAACATATGTTGTCTTCTGATAATACATCGTAAACAAAATGGTGAATGTTGCTAACGAAGTGTCTTGCTCTATAGACAGTCAATAAAAGATGTAGCCAATGTCTACACTGTTATGTTATTTAAGATAAGTATAGTGAGCTGAGATGTTCGACTGTTTTTACAGTGCATTGAGGTAAGCTTGCTTTCCGGTGAACCGGGGCCAATTTGACACTGGAGGCGCTCCTCAAAATGTGTTCTTGACTGTACTTGTGTTCTCATGTTTTTTTCAAATGTAATCTTTCGTGGCCCAAGTGCTGTCTCAATACACAAGTTTGCATTTAGACAAGAGCAGTTAAAATTCTTGGAAGTGTTCTTGACATGACCATTTTACCGAGGATGCATCGATTGGTAACTCGTGTGAATTCGGGTGTTTCTCAAACCCAAGAACACAAAAATGAACATGTATTCTTGGAGGGTATGTACTTGCAAGTTGTTCTTGGAAGTACAAACTTGCAATTAAGGTCTCAAGCACACAGAATGCTCTGTTGACAGTTTGAGACGAGGCACAGCACTCTTGGGTGTGGATTGAGACATGGCCTATATGCCACAAACACATCTGTTCATTTGTTCAGATTTCACTTTTTTTTTAAACTGTTGTTTAACCAGGTTACTCCTACTAAGATTCACCATCCTATTTTCAAGGGAGAACTGTCCAATAAAGCAGCATCAAGACAAAGAGAAAAGTTGAATACAATACACAAGACCGAATAAAGTAAAGGCCACATGAAAGAGTAGTGTATGGCAAATGTTCTATGTAAGTGCTTTAGAAATCCCTACTCCAATAACAAATCAACAACTTCACCAAGTCAAACCCTATTTAAATGTCATCTAAAGAAAGCAATGGCAGCTCCTTATTTAGTCTGTCAAAAGAGCTTTCATTTGCAGTTTAAACTTACCAAGCGAGGGCAGCTAACTTTAAATCAAATGGGAAGCAAAATTACACTGCATGACCACCGACAGTAGATATAAACACAGTGACACAAAGAGTTACACATGACCTAACAGGGTCATAAAAAAACTATTAAATTAACATATTCAAATCATAACAAGCTAACTCACCATCGCCTTCAATAACACGGTTGCAGTGGTAGCAAACATCTCCAAACAGCTGTGTGTGAGGAAGAGAAACAGAGAAGGTTGTTAGCAATGAAGTAACACCTCTTATCAGTTATAAAACTATGAAACACAATGTCTTGTTTCACAAAGCATGCTGCGTTAAGGGGCAGTGCAAACAACCACAGGCTACAAAGGCATTTCTCTAAAAGGGTATATGACATCAGGACCATATGCATTTCAAATTCCAACACTAGGTGGAGTCATCACACTGTCTGTAAATGGAGGTCTTTCAGATCCAACCTAATCTCACAAAACATACTATTAAAATGACAACAGCATATTACACCTTACTCTGCCTTGTGTTTTACTGCATTACCTGTCGAAGATGTTGGGCCTGTCAGCCATTCAGTAGTTGAGTATTACCTGATTGTAGTGGGTTTCACAGTAGGCCAGGCCCTTGCGTTCGTAGTGACGGTGTCCCAGAAAGGGTTTCTCACACTTTGCACACACAAAATGCTGCAAACAAACCCCACGCAAACCCAAGCACAAACGGTTAGCACAGCCATCACAGTCAATCCATGATCAGTTCTGTCCATCTCTGTCCTATTAGTGTGTCTGAACTGAATACACTGAGCAGAGACAGAGCAGCAGGCCCTTCAGGTTGTACTCAACCTCTCCAAACAGACACTTGAGATATTAACAGTATGCTATAGGACACAGAAGCAGAAATGTACAATACTAAAATGCAGGTCTGGGGAGATCTTTACTATGGCTCAAACATACAGAGAAAGATAAGGCCCAGAATAAATTGCTTTATTGCAGTCATCACAAATCAATCACTGCCGATACTGTGGGGTCCTCATGTGTCTTGTCTGTGCAGGATAATGAGTACCATGATGCAGGGTTAGACCAATAGGGGTTTCTGAAGGCCCATAGTGTTTAATATTTTTGGTGGAAGCTGTTGGTAGCTGAACTTTTTTTGCTGATATTCACAGCCTTTAAATTTGATCAATTTGATGCCCCAAAAATTCCAAAGATTCAGTGCTTTCCCCAGAATTTCATTGTTGTGAGGGTAGAAAAGCTTTTGAAACAGCATTTGGAGCCTCATGAGACACTAAAACTCTCCGCCCAACTGATGAAATTCTTTTAGGTGTGTTATCAGCTCCTTAAAGCAGAGCGAGGCTGGTTTTACAGACTGTTGAGTAAAATCCTACCACACCACAATGGAATGATTCCTCTGCTCAGAGAACTGATATACAGATAATGGAATCATATTCACTAGCTGTGGTTAGGAGAAAGCTTCCTCATATCAGAGGTGGACCACACTGACTGATGGATATTCATTTCTTTATACAGCCTCTTATGTTAGCAAACTGATTTATCGGTGTAATCCCAGCATGGAGGGCCAGCAGACTGTAGCCAGGCAGGGGAGGGGAGGGGCTCAGTGCAGCACTTAGGGTCAGGCCAGGCCTGCACCCCTCACCATGTCAAAGTGTCTCTCACAGTAGGCATGACCACCTCGCTCATAGTACGGGTGGCCCTGAAATGGGCGCTCACACACAGCGCACACATGATGCTACACAGGGGAGGATGGAAGACAGGAAAACAGTCACAGAAAAGTAAAGAGACGCAGGAAAGACACAGAGAAATTAGAGAAGACAGGTGGGAAAAAATAGAGAAAAACAGTGCAGATATCAATGGAGAAATGAGATACTGTAGAGTAGACTGAACATAGCTGTGGAAGAGAGGCTGGCAACAAAATGAGACATATTACATACACAATAAGTGGAGCACTCATAAAATGAAGTTTCTTTTGGTTATTTGGTCGGTGTGCTCAGTTCAATGTAATCTAAACTTCTTTATACTTAAAGGAATAGGCAAAATACCCTTTTTCCGCCTTACCCAGACTGAGACAAGGTGTTCGATACCATTTTCACCTCTGTATGTCCACTGGTTCAGGTCCTATGGGTAGCATTTCAAGTTAGCTTAGCATAAAAACTTGAAGTCTACAGGAGTCATTAGCCTAGCTCCCTCAAAGTGGGAAAACAAAAAACTTCGAAGTTCTCATTTACAAAATGTCTAGGAAATTGGGAAAAAAAAACAAGAGTTGTTTTAGGAGAAGTTAGATGGTTGGAACTATAACCATGGAACACATGTATCTTTCAGTCTGCGTTCAGCGGTTAAAGTTCCTAAGTAATTTATTCTAAACCGACTCTCATTTAAAAAAATGTCCAAGATATGTATTTCAAATACACATGGTAAATTGTTTAAATAAGACAGCTTTGGAGTTGCTGTAAGGCTTATTTATTCACTTTGACAGAGCTAGGCTAATGACTCCTGTAGACTTCAAGTCTTTATGCTAAGCTAAAATGACATGCTACTCATAGGAACCAAACCAGTGGACGTACAGAGGTGAAAATGGTATTAAACATCTTGTCTCAGTCTGGGTAAGTCAGAAAAAGGGTATCTTGTCCAAAATGGTAGAGTATTCCTTTAAAACACTATACAAGTGAAGAGTATGACATCTGACCTCCACGTGCCACTGCTTGCCCATGGCATTGACCACACGGCCCTCGATGGGTCTCCTACAGGCCCCGCAGATGGGGACGCCCATCTTGTCGTGGCAGGGCAGGCAGTAGAGCTCCCCTTTCAGCTCCCTGGCATCAGCAGTCAGCTCCTTACTACAGGAAGACACAGAGGAAAATAATGCTGCTGCAATATATCAGCTTTGCCAAGGCTCAGGAGACACAAGTCAAATTGTTGAACAGGGACAGTATATGCCAAAAAAATATGTTTTTCAGAAATGCAGAAAAGAATGCTGAATTTAAATGCGGATTTAAGATTTGTGGAACCAAGAATAAAGAAGAATAACAAAAACAGACAAGAATAACATCAAATTTAATAGTGTTTGCATAGTATTTCCAATGTTAAATTGTGTGTTCACTGCATCAAAAGTGGAGTAATACGATTTGTACAAAACAGCAGTGATAAATAGATGCTAATACTAAAATATAGGTGGGAGTGAGAGGATGGAGCGATCTCATGACAGAAACTGATAGTAGCTGTTTCAGCAAATGAAACAGGGTGGCTAATGTTAAACTCATAACTGCATGTTTTACTTATAGTACTGTAGTAGTACTTGTGTATTTTACAAGGCTCACTCTGATAGCAATGGATATAATAAAAATCTGTGCAGGACTGAAGTTGCAGCTGTAATGGAATTAATGACACGCACACACACACACACACACACACACACACACACCACATGCACACACCCTTAATTCATTCTTATCACCTTAACATAACTGAGTCAGATTACTGCATAGTTATGAGTCATGATGTGTGTGTGTGTAAGTGCATGTGCGTAAACCAACAATCATCTCTCTGTGTGTTTCCAGGTATGGATCTCAATATTGAGTATTTATGACTAGGAGTTATGGAAAAACACCTAGTTATTTCTGTGGTTAAGTTCTTTATCATACAACACAGACAGCAACAATAGCTGATAATGATGATGATGATGGTAACAATGGTGATGATGAGACAGTGGCAGTAGAGAGATCAAAGCAAAATCTTAGGGTGGTGTTTTTGTTATAGGATTGGTCACAAATTGCCAAGCAGCATCCTAAGCAGATGTGTGAAAGTAATCCAGTCTATCTCCTGCATTCCCTTGAGGTTCTGTCACTTTACTTGAGTATTTCCATTTAGTGAGACCTTCTCTACATTTCAGGGGGAAATCTTGTACTTTTTACTGGACTACATTTATCTGATGACTGGAGTTACTAGTTCCTTTGCAGAAGAAGCTTTTCCATGGAAAACATCAAATGTGATGCATTGTTAGAGTGTAAACTAGCCAACAGTATATGGAGCAGTTAGAGCTACAACATTCAAATACTTCTTACAGGTTAATGCATCAATAATTTAACACTCTGAAAGGAACCATTCTTCACTATGACTACTTGGGGACTTTTCACACTCAACTACATTTTACCGCTAACCCTTCCATACTTTTACTTACCATTTTGAATGCTGGACTTTTAATTTTAATGGAGTATGTTTCCATTATGCTATTGCTGCTTTTATTGAAGGACTTTTTCCAACATTGCTTCTAAGTGTGCAAGACATTTGTTGCTTTTTTTATGAGGAATGCCACACAAACTGCAAACAGCCTATACAGCTGAATTACACTGCTACCACGATAAATGCTAAAATTAATCCTACTACTGCTGCTGGGAACTGGCTGTGAAACGGGCTAGTCTGAAATATGAAACTCACAGGCTGAAAAAGATTGCCGCTTCAGCCCTGGTCGCATCTGATCAATTCCATGTCAATTCATTTGAGCCACTGGGCCCTTTAACGCATAATGTGTGATCCCACGGCATGGAACGAACATGGAAAGAACTCTATCAGTGAGCCTGAAACACAAGGTCTCTTTAGGAACATTCGTGACCCGAGGCAGCTTGGACCTCCTATTTAGCATCCTACTCCTTGTTCTCACTCCCTTTTCCACTTTGATTGAGGCTAGCTGACCAACTTCATGTGTGTGTATGTATATTTGTACCCGCAGTTGTTGCAGTTGAAGTGGTCGGGGTGGTAGGGGTCATTTTTGAACAGCAGAGGCTGCTCCTCGATGATGGCGTGACACTTCTGACAGATGTACTTGCCAAGACCTCGAGCCTTCTCCCTGTTATGGCATGGACGGCACAGGTGCCTGATGGGAGAGAGGAAGGGACAGAGAGACAAGAGAAAGAGACAACGAAAGACAGGGAAAGATAGATGTGGTTACTTAGGTTAGACACTTCAACAGGTACGGTCAGAGGCTCAAACCCTGGACCTCCACTTTGTTCATTATTTAACCTCTACACAGTATATAATACAGCATGGCAAACTATACTCTTGTGGAACCACTAACCTGCCAGCATTCTTTACAAATCCCACATCGGCCAACACAGCCTGGCAGATATCACAGCAGAAACAGTCTGGATGCCAACTGTTGTTCATGGCCTTGATCACACGGCCAATGATGAACTCACCTGCGAAGAGGGACACTCGTTTTTGAAAAACTCATCCATGACAAAGCTGTCACATGAAAATTCATCAAAAGCACAGCTCCGTCAGTGGCCCTAGGCTTCAAGCTGTGACGCTCTAGGACCCCTGTAGCGTCAGTTTTGACCGTCTAGGGCTGTTCAGTAGAAATCAACAGTGAAGGTTACGCATGCGCATTGGGATGAGACCGCATCTACCCAGGCCTTTCAAGCGACCATGGAATATAAAAATTATGGATTTCAAAAAAAGGATTTCACTTTTATGTAACTTAAAAATAGTTATTTTAAATTTACTTCTATTTTTAAATATTTTAAATGTCTTCATTGTCTTTTTGTGTTCTCAGTTGGAAATGTAATGTTTCATCATAGTTTCGGCATTAAAATGCTTATGATCAAAATTATAGCGATCTATCTATCTATTGGCCTACAGTTGATTTCAAAGGGAATCCCTTGGTAAATCCCATGACGTCACTGGAGACTCATTGAAATGCCACACAGCAACTCAATACAGAAACGATATAAGTAGCCTAATAAAAGTTAAAAAAAAAACAAAAAAAAATGTGTGAATAAATAAATAAATAAATACATAAATAAATATTGAACAGCCCTAGACGGTCAAAACTGATGCTACAGAGGATAGGTTTCAATCTGCTTGGGGTTTTAAAGATCAATGACAATATTTATGATATTTTGAAGCATCTCATCAATGATATTTTATGCAAAAATCAAGATTTGACTGGAATTTAGTGTTTACCCTAGAATTTTCTTCTTGTCAGATTAAAAAACCTCAGCATCTAGACTGTGGGACATTAAGCTCTCTGCTACAACAAAGGATTGTAATTCTATATATTGGCAACCAAGGATGCCAACAGATAACTGGTCAATGCACTGTGACAGAGAGTAAATACAACAGTAATCATGTTACATATTTTCCTTGGATCTCAAGCAGTCTAATATTTGTGATTTGACAGAGGAGAGCACCAAAAATCTGAGATCTAATATGGGAACAAAACATATGAGTGTCTTTAATTCAACATGAAACACGAGTCGTCCTTGCCAAGAGAGTGCCAGATGTAGAAATTTTGAGTAGCGGTTGAGGGTGAGTGTTTTTTGCATTCCTCTAACTACATTCTTCACCTGTGACGAGGGTTTGTTACAGTTTCTGAATTCAGACAGCAGAAACAAGGTATCTATTTCCTGTTTCCTGACTATACTCACCACATTGGTGGCAACAGGGAGCAAACAGCATCTGGAAGTCGTGCTCACAGTACTTCCTCCCTTCAAACTGTGGAAGGACAGGATCAGAACAAATTCAAAATGATTATTTACAGCACATTATACATTCCACACACTCAAATGCAATAATAGTAGCCAAACAGTCGATAGATATTCCTAAAGACAGCGATCGTCCTCAATTACTACATGCAGGGAGAATTCCCCTCTTAAAGGTTCACCCACATGCAAAAAAAGATATATTCCCAATGCAATCTAGTTCAATCAGAAGCCTAGATATTTTCTGTGTTTTTTGGTGAGGTTTCCAGTGTGCCGCCATCTTCCCTGTCTTCCGGCACCACAATACAACGGGACTGGATGGGTAATGTGCTGGTGTTCTTTGACAGGAAATAGTTCCCAACAAAACTCTTCACCCCCTTAGGTTCTGTGGATTATACCAGGTATCTGTGTCATTGTTTTTGGTCATGAGTCATGAGTGTTCATGAGTCACAGGTATTCATTTGTGCTCCACAAACAAATACTCATCCAGGCCCATTCTGTTGGGGTGCCGGCAGACAGGAAAGATCATGGCAGACTGGAAACCTCACCAAATCATACAGAAATTATCTGGATGGATAGACTGTTGGAGATGAGTGGAATAGGTTTTTTTTGTTTGTTTTTAGGTGAACTATTTTTTTAACTTGACTACTCAAGTAGCCTGTTTTTTTGAAGCAACACATGTTGATATGATTAGATTAGAGAAACCCCAATAAGCTAATACTGCAATTATTAGAAACCTGGTTAAGATGCCTGGCTTTTTCCCATTAGATAAGTAACTGTGGTAGGGTGGCATCTTGCTCTCTTGCGGTGACATTTGAAACGCCACTCCCAAGAGTGAGCAAGAACTTGTGCAAGAGGACTTTTCTGAAGTCTTCTTTCTGAGTTCTAGTTTTGTTTTTTTTTTTGTTTTTTTTTTTTGACAGTCGGAGACAGGGTCAGTGTCGGGTCTTTGTGTTCATAAATTTAACTGGCTACTGTAAAGTCCACACCCTTGACTGAAACTACATTGTAATTAGTTGTGTAATTAGTGTGTGAGGAATGAACTTTGCTCAGGTTCAGGTTGTGTCCATGCCAAAGTATGCATTCCTGCCTCAGAAGTGCAATATTTCTCACAAAGAAGACATTCTCTCTTGTGCGCAAGCTGTCACCACGCATACTGAAGTACCTGCATACAAAGTGACGCCATGTCTTTGCAAGCCCTCTTGCTCGTGTGCAAGTTCTCACTTATGCTTGTGAGTTCTATCATGGAAATGCCAGCACACTCGTTTATCTTTTGGTTTTCTGCTCAAACTCAGATTCAAATAGGGCTTCTTTTTTCCATAACACTTTCTTTTCCCCTCTAGGCCTATTAAGTTGCAAGGTATCAAATCTTCACGTAAACACCTTAACCCGAATAGAGACCTTAAACAGTATAAGGTTAACAGCCAGACTACTTTGTCATGAAAGCATAGACAATGATGCATAAGAAGTTCCCTTGTCTCACTTCCCTTGGCTTTGATCAGTGTGTGTGTTCGTGCATGCTAGCCTTGATGAGAGCTAAAGAGGCACCTTGCCTTTGATATACCGACTGACTGAAGAGCATCAGGTTCCCAGGGGTCTGCTGGAGAGGCATCTGGCCTTGTGTCTGGGCCACTGATTGTTCATCAGCAACAGCTTACTGGAACCAGGCTTCTAAAAGTCCGATAATGCATTAGGGCACTCTCTCTTTTATTTACCTCAACAGGATCAAGGGGAACACTGGGTAGTTTTTATTTACCCCAACATTAGTAAGTACATTTTATGTACTTTTATTAACCTGACAAGTCTAATTTAAGCAGGAATATAAATAATTTCAGTTTGTGATTTCCCCTTAATGAATGTAAAACTAGGAAAGGTACATTTTATTTTCTACTGACTGCATTTTTACTGTGCAGCAATGGTTTTCTTTATATTCTTATAGAAAACACAATTACACCTTACAACCATTTTTTCACTGTAATATTTTTATGTCCAAAACAACAGGTCCGGGACATTATGGCCACAGATCCTGGCTGTGAATGTGATAACTTGAATACTTTTGATTTGACCCTGTCAGCTTTCTTTATGAACACAATAACTCCAATAGTTTTTATTCAAATATTTTAAAATTTGTATATTTGTGTATATTTGTGTATGGACATAGTCACAAGGTCCCATTCAGGGATATACCCTGTTGTTGTTCACTGACAGCACATGCTTACTTATTGTTTTTTGTTTGTTTGTTTCATGGAATTCCAGTGAGGAGGTAACAACAGAGAATCAAGATTTTTAATTTTTACATGCTACACCACCCAGTGGTTTTCTACTTGACAAACTGGCTACTCAGGAGCCAGTAGTCTTAGGCCCCTAAAATTGTAGGGCACTTATCCTCCAAAACAGCAGATGGTGGTAGTGAGCAAGCAACATCGGTCTGAGAAATAGTTTAGAAATAGTGTGTTCCTAAGTGCAACATCCACAAGAAGTGGTCAAGAGGTTACGGCAGTCACGGGTGGAAGGGTAAGAGATGGTGCTTGAGAGGGTTGGGGCCTGAAAAAGTTGAACTGAAACGGTTGAACTGTAGGGAGGCTGGGGCCTGAGAAAACGGTTTCCTACGATGTCTGAGGCCTAAGAAGATTGATTCTTGAAAAGGCTAGAGCCTGAGACGATTGGTTCCTAAGAACCCTTGGGCTGGCCTGAGACAATCGAGATTGCTTCCTGAAAGGGTTGGGGCCTGATTATGGAGGGCCGTGTAAAATTGGTGCCAGAAAAGCCTGGGTCCTCAGAAGTTTATTTCCTAAAAGGGTTGAGCCTACAATGATTTGGGACCAAGAGTTCCTAAGAGGGCAGACCTTTAAGACAGTTGGTTTATGATTGTTGTTTATTGGGCATTAGGTGTGAGAACATAGGAGCCTGAGAGGGTTGGAACCTAATATGCTGGCATGGCTGCAGCCATATGATGATAATGTGAGGCAACAGTAAACACATCATCCCTCACATATGACGCAATGCCCCTCTGAGCCAATCTGTGACAAGTATGTCACCTTGTTTTAACCTGTTGTAGCTCCTCCCGGGCCAGTTACTGTAATATTTAAAAAATGATACAACGCAGTTCTGAGATGCATCATTCCCCAAACTTTTATGAAAATTCGATCAACAGTATCTAAGCCCTGAACCCCCTCAAACCAGAAAGACAGGAGTGATAGAAGGACAGACAGACACCGGTAGTGCTGAAGGAGGGCGTGTTACCTCATAGAAGAGTCCCTCTGGGAACTGCTGGAAGCACTGGGCGCACACGAAACACTGCTCATGGTAGAGTTCTCCATTGCTGTTCACTATCTTCTCGGCCGGGGCGAAGCCACTCTTACAGCGCTCACACATGGCATTGGCCAGAGCGTTGGCCATGTTGCTGAGAAGAGAGAATGCCATTCTCAGAATCAGAGTGTCTTTCTTAGCATGACCAGTATATTTGTACTGTCAAAGTATGGATATTATTAAGAATTTATAGAAAATGTATAGTAAAAGTTTATACTATTGATAGACATATTTAAGCACAGAAAAATGAATCATAAAAAAACCAATACAACCTCTCTGGGAATTGTTTTCTTTTAGCAGTATTTGACAGCTCAGTATCCCTCTTAAATACTCTTAGTCCAGATATTGTTATATAAATACACACAAATACAAAATTCAATACATTTTTCAGATTTTCTTTGTCTGTTAGGGATATTTTTTAGGGATTTTTTTTTGTGAATTTGGTTGTATTCTGTTGGCTGTGGATCATACACACTCAGTGTCAGTGAATCCCAATGCATAGACTGTGGAAATTTTTAGGCAAGGCAGTAACCAGGAACATGCCATAACACACCTAACAACAACAGCTTAACATCTATCATTTTTTCCCTTGTCATTAAAACAGCTGGAAGACAGATTCAAGGCACAGAGAAAGGAGGGTGGAGAAAATGAATTGTGAGAAGTGATCACACACACACACACACACACACACACACACACACAATATCAGGATTCTTGGTTCCCAGGACAGTTCACTTTGGCTCAACTTATCAGGGGGTTAAGGAGGCAGAGGTGGGAAGCCTAGATGTTGAGAAACAGACTAGAGTTACTTTACACCCATCTGCACTGAATTACTACCTCTGTAAGAGCAGTGTGTGTGTCAGTATGGGCCGATGTGATGTGATGTGATGGCCTGCCAAAGAACAGCATGGCCCAATAGCTGTTAATAACAATGAGAACTTGTGAACACTTCATAGTATTGAGAAACAATGTGGGACAAATATTGTTCTTTATCATCAACCCTATATAGTCCAGTTAGTTTTGTGTGGTATGATGGATATAAGGCAGTTAAATTGTGACACTGCATATTTAGAATAGAACTGATTACTACTTTACTGGTTGT